>SZWC01001993.1:7178-27618 GCA_023375785.1 Penium margaritaceum | reverse complement strand
TGGGTTGGCCACAAACCTGCTCACCTGACCCACTGCAAAAGCAATGTCAGGTCGCGTTCCCACCATCGCATACATGAGGCTCCCAACGGTGGACTGGTATGGAATGTTTTGCATCTCCCGCCAGTCTGCCTCGTTGCTTGGTTACATGGAGGAGGAGAGCTTGCAGTCGGAGGGCATGGGGGTGCTGACGGACTTGCAGTCCTCCATGTTGTAGCGCTTCAAGACGTCCATGATGTACTTTGTCTGCTTGAGCTCGATGGTGCCTACTTTACGGTTGCGGTGAACAGCAATCCCGAGGTAGTACTCGAGAGGTCCCATGTCCTTCGTCTTAAATCTGCTGGCCAGATTTTTCTTGAGGTCTGTAAGGGCCTCTTGCGAGGAAGAACGCATGATAAGATCATCCACGTACAACGCCACGAGTAGCAAGCCACGTTCGTCCTCCCGCACATAGACGTTGGGGTCATTCTTACAATGTGTGAAGGAGATTTCAGCCATGAAGCTGTCCATCTCCTTGTACCAGATTCGTGGGGCCCGTTTCAGCCCGTACAATGCCTTCACCAGCTTGCATACCTTACCCTCGGGTGCTTTGACACCTTCCGGTACCTCCATTAGCACCTCCTTTTCGAGCTTCCCATAAAGAAAGCCTGTCTTCACATCCATCTGGTGGATCTCAAGGTCTTTGGCAGCAGCAACGGCAAGCAGGGACCTAATTGAGGCAAACGTGACAACCGGTGTGAAGGTCTCATCGTACTCCAACCTTGCGCGCTATGAGAATCCTTTTGCCATCACTCTTGCCTTGTACTTGTCGATACTGTCATCTTGCTTCCGCTTCAACCTCAGCACCCACTTTGAGCCCACCACGTGAGCATTAGGGGGTCTGTCCACCAGCGCCCATGTGCCAATTTATTCGATGGACGCGAGCTCGCTGTCCACCACCTCCTTCCACTTGGCCGCATCGGGCCTTGCCAGCGCCTCAGCCACAGTGAGTGGCTCTCCCTGAGCCAAACAGGACCAGCTCAGTCCAGTCCAGCTTCCGGTGTCAGCGTCGTACTTTGGAGTTTGTTTTCAATGTCGTGTGCTTTGACGTTGCATTGCTGGTGGATGTTTGCAATGCTGTTGCTCTTGTGCTGTTGGGTGTCTTGGAGTTGATTTTTCCTCTTTTGAAGAGCCACTGGCCTCCGAGCTGGTGTCAGAGGCCTCGGACGTCTCCGACTCTGTCTCGGAGCTTGCCGCTGCGTCAGTCTGCGCAACCGCTCTCCCTGCCACACCACTGTTCTTCACGGCCTGCTGTACTGGCACCACTTGCCAGTTTTTGGGAGCTTGATCTCCTGACTCCAGCATCACCAACCACTCTCCCTGTTTTGGGGCTTGCATGGGATCAAGCATCTCTTCCTTGCCTAGTTTCCTTTCATCAAAGGTTACGTCCCAGCTGGTGATGAATCTTCTTCCTGCCAGGTCCCACAACCGGTATGTTTTGTGGGCCGTCTCATAGCCCAACATAACGCACTTTCGCGCTCTTGCATCCAGCTTGCCGGCACCCTCACCCGCCTGGACCTTTGCCCATGCGGTGCAGCCGAATACTTGCAGGTGTGATGCGTCCGGCTTCTTCCCTTACCAAACCTCTTGTGGCGTTATCTGTTGCTTTCCCTTCTTCTTTCCGCGCCTTCTTAGAGTAGCCGCAGGAGTCAGGTTGACAAGATAGCATGCCGTTCTTGCCGCTTTCACCCAGAACTGCGGTGGAAGCTTTGCACCAAAGAGCATACTACGCACCATGCTGAGGATGGTCTGATTCATCCGTTCAGCAACACCATTGCTCTGTGGCGTGTAAGGCGTTGTGGGCTGGTGGTTGATCCCATGTTGCCACAACCAGCCCTTGCATGCCTCGTACTCTCCGCCGTTGTCACTCCGCATCGCTTTGACTTTCTTTCCGGTCTACCGCTCCACCATGGCGACAAACTCCTGCAGCTTTTCTTTGACCTCTCCCTTTGTTTTGTGGAAGAAGATCCACACCTTGCGGCTGTGGTCGTCGATGAAGGTCAGAAAACACTTGCTACCACGGTTTGACGCCTTGCAAAAGGGTCCGCACACGTCGGTGTGAATCAGGTCAAGGGCTGATTCTGCGCGGCGACCATTGCGCTCAAAGCGTGTTTGCTTAGTCTTGCCATGGAGGCAAGGTTCACACATGCTGCCACATCCAACCGCATCCTTCTTGCAACCATCCATGCCACGGACCAGCTGTTGTTGCTGGATGGCTTGGAGCGTGCTGTTTGCAACGTGTCCAAAGCGTCTATGCCACATCTCAGCGTCTTCGTCCTTTGTGGCAGAGGATGCCTTTTCAGTTCTCGTTGGTGTGCTCTCCTACGTTGGTGCCGAGACCACTGCCTCCGCTGCACCCGCATGAGCCTCGTCTTCCGAGCTCTTTGCTGCCATTATCTGCAATACGTAGAGTGCGTCAACCCGTGGAACCTGTGCCACGAGATCTTTGTTGGCGTAGATGACCTTGATGTCCTCGTTCCTGGCAATGACCGCCTTCTTCTGTGTGAACACCACCATCATGTCGTTGTCCGTTATTTTTGACACGGACATAAGTTTTGCCGCAAAGGAGGGCAGTAGACCACGTCACGTAGCCGTCGATCCTTCTTTGCACCATTAAGGCTGATGCTCACCAGCTTGTCTCCCATGCCCTTTGCGTTCACGACGCTACCGTTTGCACATCTGAACCGCCGATCGGTGGGGCCGATGGAGACAAATCCAGCCTGGTCATTGCTGGAGTGATGATCGGTGCCGGAGTCGAGCCCGAAAGCTCCTGGCCTGAGCAACGCCACTCCTTTTGCCGGAGGCATGCTCTGTGCCATCATGTTGGTGGCTTCTTTGCCACCCTTTTTGCTGCCTTTGTTCCCACTGCTTTCGCCGTCTTACTTCTTTGGCGACCTGCACTCTCTTGCCCAGTGCCCAGGTTTGCCGCAGTTGCGGCAGTTGCCCTGTCGCTTGGGAGCCTTGCCGCCATTGTTGACTCCGCCGCCACCGCTTCCGCTTGCGCCTTTCTGACCAGAGGGTGACCCTTTGCTCCCGCGGCCACCGTAGTGAGCGGCATAGGCTGAGAAGTTAGCCTCACTTCCGCTACGGCGCATGGCCTCATTTTGCACGTACTCGGATACTGCCGTATACGTCAGGTCATCCTCCTTCCAACCGCCCGTGACGGTGATCATTGGGCTCCAACCTCCGGTAGCGTCATGAGGAGGATCATGGCTTGCATGTTTTCGTCAAGGTCCCAGTTCATCTGGCGAGCCTCGCCAAGGAGTCCTTCAAACTTCTGTAGGAAATCGGGGATTGATTCACCCTCATTCACCCGCATGCTGATCAGCCGTTGTAGGATGAATAATCTGTTTGCGAGGGAGGTGGACTGGTGAACACGCTTGAGCTTATCGTAAGCTTCGGAAGCCAGCGTGTACCCGGCAATGATGGGAACATAGTTTTTAGCAATCGCATTGCTCAGGAATGACATGAAAACATCATTCCGTTCCATCCATGCCTCGTGCTCCGGGGAGCCCACCGCGGGAACCTGGTCCTCTCCCTTCAAAAGCTTGATGAGGCCGCGCACTTTCATTGCCAGCTCGAAATGCCATCTCCAAACGGGGAAGTCAGTCCCCTCGAAAATGGGGACTCCTCCCAAGGGTCCAAGACCTTGCGGCAGTTATGTAGCGCTCACATTTGCTCCAGTGGTCTGCCCTGTGGTAGCCACTGTTGAGCTTGAGGACTGCCTTGCGACAGCCCCCACTCCTCCCGATGGGTCAACCATTTTTTTCCCTTGTCTGCTTCCCACGTCTCTACTGCGTTGAGGCCGATGTAGGCTGATGTTAGCTGATGAATGCTACTGGTTTTAGGATGCAGATCCTTTGCTTACCCCTCCAGCCGATGTTCACATGCAGACAGATAATACATCTACACCAACACACCCAGGGTCTTGCCACCAAGGGCAGAGCTTGTCCTGGTTAGGACACAAGGGTTGTGCCTCCAAGGACAGAGCTTGTCCTTGGTCCCTGTGTGCTGAGTGCAAACCAAGCCGTTGGAGCTGATGAAGCTGATGGAGCTGATGGAGCTGATGGAGCTGATGGAGCCGGCGTGTGCACCAGGAGAGAGCATACCAGAGTTGAGCGAAGCGTGCCCTACAACTGGTCAGTGTGGGCCCATAACCCTTTTGTCAACCGGCCTGAGGCAAACGGACTAGAAAACAGGGCTGACACAATAGCACCTGCCTTCCGCTCCTAGCATTTCAACTAGGAGAAGATATCACCCTCAGGATCACGGTTCCACACTGAGCAGCTCCTAGGCAATCAATTGCTAGCAACTGTGTCCACTTAACACTTGGTCACTTTCGAGCGAGGTGCTAGTCAAAGACTAACTCCTGGGGCTTAGATCAACCAGTGTCTTCTTTATACTGTTCCTTAGTTGGACAACTATGTGAGGAGCATCTAAGGCCAGATTGTGTAATTAGAATGAGGAATGAGCCTGGTACATGTAGTCCTAGGCCTGGCTTCCAAGGTGTGTGGGTAGTGGCACTTTTGGGGTGGTCACTCCACACCACCTCACCAGTCCGCCAATTGGCGCATCCACTGACCGCCAAGTGGCGCACTCTTCTCATGCACGGAGGAATGTCTAAGAAACTTCCCCCCCTGTACAGGAAGGTTAAAAAACCTCCTGCGCACATGAAGGCTTGATCGCAGGACCTGTTGTCCCTAAGTCCAACATGTTGTCCGTTGCGCTACACTTCTGGTGTCTTGCTTGGACTTGCACCACGAACAAGGTTTGGGGGACTTAATCCAAAGGAGCAGTGCATGCCCAACCTGTCCGTCAAGCCATAGCGGTGGCCATGGGGCACAGAAGAACAACAATGTGCTGCTGCTCTTGCTGGCAATACCTGCACAACCCTTGCCGCTGTTGGCAACGCAAGTAGGGTGGTTGCTGCTGCTGGCAATGCCAGCGCAACCCTCGCCATTGCTGGCAACACCAACAGGGTGGCTGCCACTGCTGGCGATGCAAGCATAGTCCTCACCGCTACTGGCAATGTCAACAGGGAAGCTGCTGCTACTAGCGATGCTACCGCAACCCTCGTCGTTGCACACAATGCCAGCATGACGGCTGCTACTGCTGGCGATGCTTGTATAGCCCTTGCCGCTGCTTGCAACGCCAGTAGGGCGGATGCTACAACTGGAAATGAGAGTAGCGTCCCTACCTGCTAGGGAGTATCATGCACTTACCTCCTGGCAGACCAGCAGGGTGTCACTTGCTGTCAGTACAACAGGCCGTGAGGTAGCTAGAGGGACCAATCGAGCCGTTGTTGCTACTGCTGGCCATGCCGGCAGGCCTCCTAGAGGTGTTGGTGGTGTAAGGCCACTGGAATGTCGCACGCTGGCAAAAACAAGCGTGCAGATTCCAAGCTCTCCTTGCTGCCACGTGGCTAGCAGGTGTCTGTAGTTATAGTAGCGTGATATGCCAGTGGGCCTGACCACAAACCGAGGTACAAAACGAAACTTCTTCCTTTTGGATGACAAGGTGTCATGTTTGTGGCGCTTAGTAGCTGCTGCGCTGCCCAGAGTTGCTGTTGTGCCTTGGCTTTGGGCTGGTGTGGCTACGCGAAGTGCCATCGAGGTGCGTGCCATGTCATGGTGGCATGCTCCAATGGAGGGCCAAAATGGATTTTTCTGTTTTTCCCCTCCCATGCTCCCACATGTGCTTCACCACGGGACAATGACGTGGGATTGCTCAAGTGCTTTGCTACTGACTGAATTTGGCGCAGGAGGCCAAAGCGGCAACGAGGCGCTCCCATTGGGCCTACACACCATGGCAGATTTCACAGATCACGTTGGGAGCTGAGTTGAAATCATCTGCTCGCTTCGTCGTCAGTCAACATCGCACAGTTGTTGCGTTGTCCAACCAAAACTCCTCACTCAAAGTTGAACCGAAGCCCTGTTACTGCTAGTGATTCCTACATCACTTGGCGGGTGGTTTCGAGTATTTTTGCAAGCTCATATGCCCAAAAACCGCCACTCCACGGGTGCATTTGGTGGCGATGATGGAGTGATTAACCGCCAATTAACTGGACATCACCGTTCCAAATGGCCTACGTGGTAGGCCTCCATGAATGTTGGAGAATCATTCCATGAATCAAAAGGAACAATCAAAACGAATGCCCAGAATCAAGATGTCATATCGAATCGCTACTTGAAATCGTGCTTCAGCCCAAATGGGATGCCATCTTCGGGTTTGGAGCACCCGTCGGACTGAAAGACATATCCAACCATTTGTGGCCAAAAAACGACTATCCAAATCGCTGTCTCCCATTGCAAGTCCCCATCGATAGGGTGGATGCCGTCCCGCAAAATCAGGATGTCAATCGCTAACTTTGCGAAGTACAAACACGCGGAGTCCAATGGTCATAATCGGATTTGCCGCTGATTCGAACAGGTGACCTTGAAGGCGGTGAATTATAGCAGAATCATAAAACGTCGATAAATCAAGCGGGTATCGGTTGAAGCCCCAAAATCACTAGCAGTAACAGGGCGTTGGTTCCTCGCCTTTTTCCGCATGCTTGTTGATCCCAGGTCGATCGAGTAAACAACAGAAGAAATCGGTCGCGGAAGGATTAGTGACTCTGATGACATGGTAACAAATTGTCATTCAGTGATAGGTACAAGTAGATAGAAAAGAATGGTTGGCCTTTGCGGGTAAAAAAGTGGGTAAGATCCCATTGGGTGGGCGCCGGAGTGTGACCCACCGACCAACGCATCGTCATAGGGTAGGAAATTGCAGGATACTTCCTGGACCTGATCACATGAGCTTTGGTCATGTTATCCAGAAGACCTGGACGGTCCATGCTCTTCCACTAGAGCTTACTAACCAATCAACGAAATGGAAATCCTTGACATGGCAGCTCATTATGTTTGATGTAATAGCATACTTACCCAGATTAGCCATTTGTGAGTGTATAAATACCTAGTTGACACTATATGGCTGGTTCTATTCACAGGGTAGAGACCTACTTTGCACCACTACTAGGTCACCGTGTTACACTTTGTTTCTATGTTTATCGATGGGTAAAATGTTTTCATCACCTCTCTTCATCCTGAGGCCGTCCAAAATGTGAACAATCCCCTTGTGTACAAAAAAGATGAAGAATCTCAATCCTCTCAGTGTCTTTTTGGACAGGGAGGTTGATCCTGATCATTTGTGATGAATCATGCATGTGCACTAGACAGTGCATGTTTTCACCCTTGGGTAGTTTTTTCCATAAATATTTTATGTTGTTCTACATGCTTTGATGCCCATGATTCCTGAAGGACAGATTCTCTTGAAGATAGCTGACCCTGTCTGGCTTGCGGTGCTTTTCGATGTCATGACACGCCTCCAAGTCATCTGGTCTCTACTATTCCTTGGCAGCACAACATGTGCTAGCACTGTGTTTTGCTCTTATTGCATTCCTCTAAATGCAACATTGCATGTTGTCCGCGATGTTGTGCTGTTATCTTGTTCGGTCCTCTGATTTCGTGAATAGTCTTCTGTCATTGTTGACGGGCACACGGATAGCAAATGGGCCCAAGATTGTGATGCATTCAGTGGATAAGGATACATCTTCCTCATTGGTGGTTCTAGAGTTTCTTGGAAGAGCAAAAGGCAAGGCTATGTCGCGTGCAGCTTAACTGAGGTCAAGTTTGTTGCTTTGGATGCTGGTCTGTGTAAGAGCATCTGGTCCTATCGTCTCACACACCATTTATGCCAGCTCACCCATTACATCACGCTTTGCTGTGGCAATGAGAGCACGTGGTGCATACTTCAGCAAGATGGCATGCATCATACTTGCATCAAGCACATTGACATTGAACATCACTTTGTGCACGAACATATTGTGTGTGGTAAACTCTGCTCGCTTTGGATGGACACAAGGCAGCAATGTAGTGACTTAGTAACAAATCTCTCTCTAATGGAAAATTCAAAAGTTGTAGCATATGCTGTTGGTCCACGTTCCCTTTGTGGTGATATTGGTTGACACTTGCCTACCCCTCTATTGTGTCCATCTGTGGTTTCTTCCCCTTTTGTTGTTGTGACTCCTTGTTGCCTCATACTTTTGCCACTTATGTGCTTCTGTCATGTGGCGTCTACGGCCCATGGATGTGCTGTTGTTGTGTCTGTCGTGGTGACCTCATTAGTTATCACCACTTGCAAGTACTATACGATAGCCAATCTTCACTTTCCTTGTGATCCTTAGTTTATTCATTGTCACATTCAATGTGCGTAGCTCTTTCTTGTGCGTTCTTTCTGTTTTCATTCACACAAACTCTGTAAATCTGGGAGAGTTGTTGGCAGTTTTGTCATGTATCACTTCAAATGGAAGTGTCTGTTGCTGCAGAGGTTGCAGAGTTGTATGCTAGCTCAACAGACGTTAGCTTGAATGCTAAGTCATTGTTTTTTGGCTGGCACATCGTTCAAATTGATTTTCTAAGTGTTTGAAAACTGCACATAGTATTTCCATAAACTTGAGGATGGAAGGTCATTGATATCTAAATCCGGCTGTTGTAGTGAGTCATTACCTTGGGTTGAATTTTAGTGGAGAACGTTCCATCCCAGTCTCACCTGACATAAGAGGGGATGGCGTGTAGTCGGACGACGTCACTGAAAAACAAGCGCACTGCTCCCTTGACCGTGATATGGATTGTCATTGGGCTGAATCATGAAATCGTTAAAAACCGGTTGACCACCACATGTTTCTCATCAAAGCGCTCTAGTGTGTCAGAAAAAAAACATGTCACAAAGTCCACAAAGATGTCTGACCATGATTCTTTGGGTACCGATAGCGATTGAAGCAAACTTGGGGGTGGGTTCTTGTCAACTTATCGCATCGACATGCATTGCATGTTTTGCAAAAGTCTGTAAGGTTGGTCTGTATCTTGTTCCAACCATAGTGCTTTACAAGTTTTTCGGTTGTTTTTCCTTGCCAAAGTGTCCACGTGAGCCTGTCTGGTGGCCCTCCTCGAATAGCATCCATTGTAACCCGTCGCTAGGTTGCACTACAACCTGGCAAATGAATCACTATTGCTAGTAGGGATTGTTCAGCCACAAACAACTTTGTCATATCCGCCAAAATCCTCATAATCTTAAGCAAACAGGTTTGCACAATTTGAGTCGCATTTGACGAGTGTTAGCTTTGGCCATCAGATTTGGTTGTCAGCTTAGAGGATCTAAGGAAGTTCATTTTCCAGGATGGTACTCGATGTCATAGTTGAAGTTGGACTAAAACAACCCCATCCATGAAGTCTTTCAACAGCTCAAATCTGGCTCAATCTTGAGATGTTTTACGACGTGGTTTTTTATGTGAATGACTCGTTGTTGGCATCCTAGGTAGCTTCGCTACATCTTGAATGTGTGGATGACCACCAACATTTATTTCTTGTGCACTACATAGCAAGCTACAGTCCGTGTACGTTTCTTGACATAGATGTGATCGATACTTCTCCACCAATGTTACCGCGGAGGAGGATGTCCAGGATTTCTCCATCAAATGACTCAGTGGCCATGATGTAGGCCACCATTGGATATGCCAATTGTAACGTTTATGCATGGGTCAAATCATTTCTCAGAGAAGTAAATACTTATTGCTTGCTTTCTTCCCAACTCCACTTCATCGCATTTTTAGTGAGATGGGAGAGAGGCGCTAATACTTTAGTGCAATCATGTACCAATTGATAGAAGTAATTGTAGAACCCAAAGAAAACCTAAATGTCCCAAACACTTGCAAGCGTTGACCCAGTAGAAAACGTCTGTGATTTCTTTGTGTCCATCATGATGCAACCATGGCCTAGAAGTTAGATCAAGCAATGACCAAAGTCGCACTTCGAGAGTATTGTATGGAATTTAGCTCCTCGTAAAGTCTCCATGAATTCTTTGAGATTTCCAGTGTCCCCCTCAGGGGTGTGGCTGTACACATGGATGCCATTGGGATGTGGGGCGATGAAGTTATCTCAGTATGGCCGAATTCGTTATTCATGGTTGCCGCTAATTTTCAAGAAATTTGTGAATCCAAACAACATAAATGTGAACTTGAAGTACATGGGTGTGTAACACAGTCTTCTTGGTGTCCTCATAGGGTGTCTGAATTTGATGATAGCCACTCCCTATGTCAGATTTTGGTAAACATTGTTGCTCCAAGTTGGTCAAAACGTTCATCTACTTGCGGAAGGGAGTTCCAGTCTTTTATTGTGTTGTCCAACATCATCTACTCCACGCAAATCTGCATCTCACCAGTCTTCTTTCTTGTCCATTTGTACAGGTGTTGCATATGGTGACGTGGATAGTTTACAAGCCTCTACCACAACATCTCATCCAGCTGTTCATTCAATACGGTCGATTGATGGTCGCTTATTTGATAGGCAGCGACAAGTGGTCTGCTACCTTGCTCTAAACCTATTTGTTGATTGACATTGCATTGCTGAGGTAGTTATTGGTGTGGCTTGTTGGGAGAAACCCTTTCAGGCTCCTCCAAGCTTAATGTAATCTCATAAGGAATTGCTACAAATTTCTCAAGTTTTTTGGTAAAATGATACATTTGTTTTTGCTTTCATTTTTGTAGTCTCTGCTTCTCCAGTCTTCACGTGGATTAGCCAAATTTGAGCTTCACGACACAAAAGCCGCTTGACCATGTTCTTCGTAGAGTTGTTGGCACCCTGGACAAGAGGGCAAGAGGGACATGTCCCTTTCCTCTCCCTTGGCACTTCATATTCCACAAATGAAGGAGGGAGAGGAGCCTCACCCCTCTCAACCCCTTTGACCCTGTCGTTGCCTTTACAAGGGGAAGGCGACTCTCCCATCATCTCCCCATTTGAGCTGTCGGCTCCTGAGCTTGTTGTAGCTCGATTAGCTCTATGAAGGTTTTGTCACACATCGTCGACCGAGCCCCCTATTTTTCTGGACGTTGAAGATCATCGAAGCGAGCCTTCTAGCCCTCCAAAGTTGAGCCTTTGAGCTGTTCATACTCTCTGAGCTAAACTCTTGCTTGCACTGTGGATCAGGTGGCGTTTAGAGAAACTAACCAGATGTTATGTTCTCTCATTGCAACCCGTGTCGATGAATGAGGATGTCCATTGATAAGGAGATACGACGTGCGTATGAAGCCTAAACTGTTCAACTTTTCTCTCTCAAAAGGATTGGATGGAATCCTTGAACTAAGAAAAACCGCGGTGCTTGAGGGTCTCCGACCCTCAAGTCATCCTATCAAGCCTTCCACAGGCCTTTGAATCCCTCTTGGCACCGGCCGCCCACTAGAGGGACTCCTACTTAGACTCAAAATGATTGTGTTTGGCATGAGGAGGCTTGTGGATTATACAAGGTTAAAGAGTGGGTGTGGAACCAGCCATGTGAAGATGTGGGAGATGTTGCAAGATGTCTAGGTAGTCCTATGTGGGAAGACAACTAACATGTCATTTTGAATCATCATTCTTGTCCACTTGGTCCTATTATCATGTGTGTCTAGCGCAATGCAAAATGCCAAAATAATTCCATCCTAAGTGACATGCAATTGAAAAATTGAATCACAATGCGTGTGTGTAATGACTCATTCTGAAAAAACATAGAGTAGTATAACCATCTTGAATGATCACATCAAGGTGTGCAATGCACACCTTGTGAAAATGTACTTTAAACATGTTTTTGAGAAAAACTTGTGGTGGTTGAGACAAAAGTGTAAAGATAGTATACAATGAACTGGAGACCCATGTGGCTTTCTATATTGGCCAGAAGAGACCACATCGTATTTGTATCTCTGCTTTGTACACCATAGTATGTTATTATGATCTTGTGATATAACAATTTGTATGCTAGAGAGGAGGAAAGAGTGTTGACCAATCATGGTGTTGTATTCATTAGAGTCCTATCCCTAATTACATGACAAGAAAACCCTTCTAGACCTTGCTTCATTGTAGCTGCACCCTCAGTACCATACGCAGTTGAGTTTGGAATGACATGGAGACGGAAAGAGTTACCTAAAAAAACAAAGAGCTACTTGCCATGGAATGTACATTCCTAAATCTGATAGAAGTTTAGGAGGTAGGTTCTGCAAGACATGGTTAGCTTTCACTTGATAATTGAAGGAACACTGGCAATTAGACACAATGTTACAATGGAAGATCCTATTACTTGTCGCATGGTATGGGACACAATGGAGTTGTCTCCAGGGTGCTTTCCATACCCATGGCTGCCACGGATGTGGACAGATGACCAGTCCTTCAATTGGACATGGCCTCCCCTAGAGCCAATACGTGTATTCTAACCTAACAGGGGAGGCGAGCCATGGCGGGTGTAACATGCCCTCCTTGGTTTTGCATTTTAAGTCGTAGTGAAATTTCACCTTGGTGGCAGCCCATGCTTGTTGTGCCTAGTGCAAATCTGGAGTAGAAGGAAGGCTTCCCCCTAAAACAGGGATAGATACTTGTATCCACTCATTTGTCCACCAGTGGCCATGATTTTGGCTTGTCCTAGTTGCAACGGAAGGTCGTGCGGACAGACTAGTGTGGCTGTACAAATGGTTAAAATTTACGTTTCAATTAAGTACGGTGACCTAAATCGCAATGCATTGAATTGTGTACTTCGTGTCAAGAACCAATACTTTTGAAAAAATATGTTACACGCAACATGTGCTCATTCAAAGCGGAGCCCAGTGGATGCCATCACGGCACATCGCGTGAGAATCGCAGCCGCCTATTTGGTGAGAGAACAGCAATAAAGGAATTTTCCCATTTTACGCTGCAAATTCAGCCCCAAAAGCTAAAGGACTGATACCATTTTCCCATCAAACAGATTGATAACTTTGGATGTGGGATACGTCGAGCTCTCATTGCTAGAGGGACATATAGAGTGAAACACATACATGGCACAATCTATAGTGTAAAAAGTACCATGAACTGAGTCGTCAATTAAGGATGATGCTTTTTGACATGTTTTACTGTCCATTGAGTGAGTGATAATAGCAGCTACTCAATGTCGCGCACATGTAAAGATTATGGACTGTGTTTGGTGGCTAGCAGATTTCAACGCTAGACAAAGTCCCAGTGGATCGCTCCAAGTCACTCATGTGTGCACATGAATGTGCAACATACGTGACTCTAATTGTTACACAGGTTTTGTCGTTGAAGTAAAAAAAATGGTGTACATAGCTCGCTGGAGGAGTTTTCTCCTCTACATCACTATGGAGCAACTGGCATCAATGACCGCTGCAAGGAAACTCGAATACTTTGAGTCTATGGAGGCCAATTTCCGATTTTACCTCGTCTCCTCATTTTGGGTCTGAAACAAGGAGAGTAATGCTCCAAACTCATAACCTTTCACGAGCTTTTTTATTAGAAACTCGAAGTTTTCACTAAACAAAATTTAGTTTTGTTTCTCATGCAAAGCTGCAAAATCGTTGCGTGCGACGCACAATCAACAATTTTGCGCCACCATTTTGTACCTCTTCTGCTTACGCTCTAGCCCGCTCTATCTCTCATCTTTGATCACTCTTAATAGGGAGGAGGGAGAGCGAGGGAGATGGAATGAAGCCATGTGCATCACCCTCGAGGCCCAAAGGGCCTCTCAGTTGATGATGGAGCTGATGGTTCGATGGGCAGCTGGTGGCTAGCCGGGGTGTGGCTCACCGGTCACCTAGCGGCCGGCCATTTAGCTGCTCGGCTGCCAGCAGACTGACGGCCAGCGAGTGGCTGGCAACCGGCCATTCCTCGCAGTAGCGAGGGGTCGTTACAAACCACCACCTCGCTATTGTGAGATGGGAGGACTGGACTGGCAAGCCCGCTATTTAGCCTCTTACTCATTGTAAAGCTTTCCAATTCATGCCCAACAAGTAAGAGTACTCTGAGAACGGAACGTCATCATTGTGAATGAAAATCAGTGATTTCAATCGTCGGTTAAACACGAACACGTGCATAGCAGTTTCCCTTATGCTACAACTTGTCGTTTAGCACGGCTAAGGACCTCCCCCTTACAAGTTGGAGCTTCCGAGAGACAACCATGATAGCACATCTAACCTCCTTTGATCGATGTCCATGAATTCTGTCATGCGATACATGTGTGTATATACACGTTTATGTATATGAATCGTTAACTGTATCCGCGTTAATGTGGTGTCCTCTACCACGCGTTGATCTTGATACTCTGTACTCAGTGTGACCAATCGGCTCACGGCCTTTGCCGCGTAGACTCTTGATGAGGCGGAGGTTACGATAGACTGGGGGAGCAGACACGAGTTTGCCGAGCAGCCACCGGGAACACTCCAACCATCTTCACACGTGCTGGGTTCCATCCTGGAGTGCTCATACCTTGTCTCAAAACTGTCGACTTTGATGCTCGTGTATGTTTGAGTTACATTGGCTTGGTGACCTAGTTTTGTCTTACCTGGGAATCAGTGATAGTTTAGAGTGACATTGTTTAGGCCTAAATGTTTGTTTCGGGCTTGTGAGACCCAAGAGGGGTTATGCCCCTTGTAGCTTGAGTGGGCACCGACGAGCCCCACGTCGCCAGCCGACGGGTGGGCTCGGATAGCAAGCTGCACCCGCCGCCGCTCTCACTCCTCGAGGTTTTCACTCTCACATTCCCCACGCTTGTTCGTTTTGACTGGCGTATGTCTCGTTCCAACCACAAAGTTGAGCTCCATGTGGTTGCATGAGGGAAGAGGGATAAGCCTGTCTTGTTTGATATGTGCAAGCGCTTAGCTTGCTCCAATAATCACTGATGACCCCAATGGGTAATCCCATGAGTTGTGTTCAGGTCCAGAACCAGTCCAATGAAAGAGGCATCCTTAGGAACGCACGATGGAAGTGTACACTCTTTGTGGTAGAGTAGGCGAAGGACATTCTTTTGGCTGTTGCCAGTAAGGATTGCCGATGGTGACTGAATGGTTCATCGTGTTGTGCATGGAGCCAAGCGGCTCACATGAAAAGGCTTCATGGATCTTCATACTTGGCAGACGCATCAATACGTATACTACCAGCACAACGTGTGCAACGGTGGGAAAGAATGCAATCGACATTTCGCGCACATGGATAACTTAGGTGAAGGTTATTTGTGCGAAGAATCATTTTTTTCCATTCTCAAATGAGACCCAGGGTGACCTTTGTCGGCATCTGTATTTTTTCACATCATGTGGCACGAACGCTGTTCTTCTGATCATATCACATCGTAAACATTTTTAGGTTTTCAATCATATTTTGAAAAATATTAGCGGCTTTTATCCACAATTTTTTGCTAAAAAAGGTTGAAGTGAAGTGAAGAACGGACGTAAACAATTGAAATCACACTTCTCTGTTTCCACGTGTATCTGTAAAATACTCATGAAAAAAAGATTATATAAATAAATTTTCTATCCTATAAATTTCTTGAGAAATTTTAATCTCGATTTCATGTGAATTGTGGGCCAGGTTCAGTTCCTTGTTGTACTCTCTTGGTAAGGTATGAATTCCGCCACAGCAGGTTGCTCATGGGGCCAGAAACAAATTCTAGCAACTACGGACGTGTACAGCCCCCGCATCTGCTCGCTGACTTTCAGGCTGGACGGTTGCGAGTTTCCGCGTCGACATTTGCGCGGGACCAAACGCCGTCCAGTCGATTTCCACAACGACTGAGGTGGACATGGAGGTGACTTTCGCAAATCTGCTCTGTCGTCATCCCGAGGGATTGCGAGGAGGTCGGTTCTGATCCGCCGGATCATTGCCTGCGTCAGCTGCGGACGGTGGACGCCTCAGAGTCGCAATTTCGCTTCAGAGCAGGTGACGTTTGTGGTGCTCGTGGTTGGGCGAATGGTGCCACGTAGGACGGGCCTGATGATGACGGCTATATGCTCGTATGCTCATCACACGTTACTCCGCAGCTCAGCTGACTCCGCAGTGACACCACGGCGGCCCTTAACGATGTGAAGGGGCAGGCAATTGCGTTCGCTTGGCCCCTCTTCTAAAATCGTCGTTTTTGAATTTACTGCATTTTTCATGAATGCGATGTCATTGCGCAATGTCATTGAGATACGGTTATGAAACCAATGAGCTACCATTTACTCGTTCTGGATAAAAAATTTTGTTCTTTTTATTGAAGGTTTCGACCTGCCGTCTAAGCCCCTGCGCCGCCTTTCTGAAGACGCGCTCCGGCTCGCATCTCAGCGCGCCTGCCGCACCGTGGTCTCGGTGTGGCCCTCGATGTCTCACAAAGAAAAAATGGGTTGTTTGCAAACCCGAAACAAGCGAGCGTTGCCAGCCAAGGGAGGGTGCATCTAGCCAGGCCATGGCGCCGTCAAGCCACCTATCGTCACGGGGAGCCAGATTCAGCGCCGGGAAGCATGGAAACGGTTTTTTTCTTGCGAAGCGAGAGGCCGAAGTGAGGGCCATGACGCGCCGCGAGGCAGGGCACGAGCTCCCTCTCGCCTGAAGAAGCATCAGCATGAGACCAGCGCATCTCACCACAAATTCTGCCACAATTTCCCATCGATCGATTGTTTGACAGACGTCTTCGTCACTCGTTTCTTACGTGCGCTTATTCCCAGAGCACTTACGTTGGGGAGCTCGTCATTCTACTCGTTACTCTCTCCTCTTCCCAGCTGAGCGGACCAGCTCGGCCTTGTTGCAACGCACGGCCTAAGCCTGCTTGCGACGCGCTACTGCCTGTGTGTTGCACGGACCGAGTCCCGACAGACAGAAACAGCACAGAAACTTGGTGCCATCTTCTTGCAGACTTTCTGAGCCCAGTAATACTTGCAGGTTGTATGCAAGCGTCTCCCACCGAGTTTCCAGTGAACGAGGCAGCATCGGCAAAGATGTGCGAAGGCCTAGCACGTGCTGCGACCAGCCGCGGTGACGGAGTCGACAACTGCACGTCGGAGTGCTCAAATCCAATTACATCATGGTCGCCCGCCTCTTTCTCTCTCCGTATGACGGCGGCCTGCCGCAAGAGCTTTCCGCGAAACTGCGGGGACCAGGACAGCGGGCAAGCAGATAGCAGAAGCCAAAGAAAGCAGGTGGAGGCATCCTACGACAGCAACAGCAGCATCAGCAGCAGCAGCAGCAGCAGCGTTCGTGGCGGCAGTAGCAGCAACAAGCGGGCAGATTTTCTGCAAACTCTTCCCCAAGACATCGTCTTCGACATCCTTTCCCGTGTACCGCGATCGCAGCACGGAAGCATCCGCGCAGTTTCCAAGGCCGGTCGTGCCGCTGTCTCGAGCCGCGCGCTCTACGAGACCCGCGCCGCGACCGGCCACCTGGAGCAGTGGCTGTTCGTGCTGACTCAGCAAGCGGCCGGGGGAAGCTTCCGCGCATATGACCCACAAAGCGACACGTGGCAGCGCGTACCACACATGCCGAAAGAGGCGGGAGTTTTGGACGGCTTTGCATGCGCCGCGGCTGCAGGGAAACTCCTTGTCATCGGCGGCGCAAGAAGCGTTGGAGGCACTTCCGCTTCTTCTGGAGGTAAGAAACGGCTTTAATAAAGGAGAGGTTGGGAGAGATCTGGTTCGAATGTCTTCAGCGAAGTGAGTAACCTCCAAACTTGGTGGTGTCCCTCTGCAAAACCAAAGCGGTTTTAGTTTTTGTTCTGTTTGCTTTGAGGGAATTTCCGCCCCAGACCATCCCTCTCCGCACGTGCGCCCTTCTCCCTGTCCGTTCAAAATCTTCTTTTCTCTCCCCTGTACAAAAAGGAGTTCGTCCTTCCTGGAGCCTGCGTAAGCTGGCGTGGAAAAATGGTTGTTTTTCGCTCAAAGGCATTCCTCGTGAGAAGATGTTATGATTCATGGACAAAAGCGAAGGCTGGGCCGTGGACGCGTCAGGATGCTATGGCTCAAAGCTGTATCCTCAAAGCCTCTGAGCGACAAGGGTCTGAGGGGGGTCTGGAAGCAACGGCATAAAAATATAGATCGTTCGAGAAAACCAACATGAAACTTGTTCTGGGAGGTCGCCGCTGATGCCGTGCTCATAATGGAGCTGTGGCTTCCGCAGTCGCCACTACTGGTGCTGCTGATGGTGAAGTAAATCCACATCAGCAGCAGTAACAGCAGTAACTGCAGCAGTACTGGTGCTGGTGCTAGTTGTGCTGCTTGTGCTGCAGGTGCTGCAGGTGCTGCTGCTGCTGCTGCTGCAGCTGCTGGTCTTGCAGGCTGCAAGTCGCAGCCACAGCGCCAGCAGGCCAGCAAGAACCAGCAGAACCAGTTAGCACCAGCAGCGCAGCTGCAGCTGCCGTACCTGCTGCTGTTGCAGTTTCTGCTGATGCCAGCGCAGCAACCGCGACCGCGGCCGCCGCCGCCACCGCTGCTGCAGTGGCTGCTGCCGCTTCCGCGTCCGCTGCTACCGCCGCCGCCCCTGCTTTCGCACCTGATGGCGCTGCGGCTACAGGAGATGACGCCACTGCTAACCGCTGCTTCCGCTACAACCGCCTCTGTTGCGAGTGGTGATGAATGTCTTGTTGCTGTCTCAAGGCCAAGTCGCCATTGCGGCCGCAGCTGCACCGTGGCGCCACTGCCGTTGCCGCCTTTGCTGGTGCTGAGCAGTAATACAGGAAAGAACCCATGCGGGGTGCACTTGATCGGGTAAAGTGACTTGGAACGTCAATCTTTGCTGTCTGTGGGGGTGTTGGCCGACAACTAGCCCATGTGAGGGGGGAGGGGGGGAAGGTTGGTATGAGATGAGACGTCAGAGTGAGATGGAGAGGTGTGGGCTGTGCACAGGTTTTTTTTAGGAGAAAACGCACGTTGTGACGCACGTTTTGTCTCTGACTGGAGGACGAGCGTGCTCAGAAATGACGTCTCTTGCTCGAGTGAGCCACTCTTGACTAGTTTTCTGAGAGTGCTGTTTTGTTTCTCTGGATTTTTGCTCTCTACAGTCTTGCTTTCCGGAATGTTGTTTTTTCTGTAGATGATGTGTTTTGCACTGGGTGTTCTGGAATCCTGTTTTTCGCCCCCACATGCACTCCAGATTGCACGTAGGTCCCTTTCTCGTAGTGTTCTTGGGTTCACCTTTCCAACCCCCCATTGTTTTCATTGCCCCTTCCCCACTCCTGACCTCCTGACCCCGTGCTTGCATGGCGCCGCAGACGTGTCACGGAGGGTGTGGCTTTTCGACATCGCAACGTGGGCATGGCGCGAGGTGGCAGCAATGCATGAGGCTCGGAGTTGGGCCGGCGCTGCGGTCATGGGAGATCGCTTTGTGTATGTGTGCGGAGGACAAGGACAATCGTCCTTTCTCAACTCTGCTGAGGTTTGTCCCCCTTACCCCCCCCCCCTTCCCCATCTCCCCGTCTTTCCTAGTCGTTGCGTGGAACAGAGACAAAGCATGGTACCGTGCTGGCGCCACAGTCATGGCCACTTGTCTGCGGTTTGACCCCTTGAATGGGAGCTGGATTCAGCTTTGTGTTTGAGTGTGTGAGACAGCAGCCTGGGTATTTTGCACAATCCTGCCCTGTCAAGAAAATCCTAACCTCTGCCCCCCCCCCCCCCCCCCCCCCCCCCCCCCCCTTCCTCCTACTCAATCTTACTGCACATCAGGTTTGCAAGACATGGCCAGTGAATTGCAGATGGATACATCACATTACTGGCATGTACTGTGTCGAATGCTGACATCAGAACCGAANGCACAATCCTGCCCTGTCAAGAAAATCCTAACCTCTGCCCCCCCCCCCCCCCCCCCCCCCCCCCCCCCTTCCTCCTACTCAATCTTACTGCACATCAGGTTTGCAAGACATGGCCAGTGAATTGCAGATGGATACATCACATTACTGGCATGTACTGTGTCGAATGCTGACATCAGAACCGAAAATAAAAAAATGAAAGAAGAAAAGTGAACCAAACACCTTTTTACGTGGAACCATGTTTGTGCTTCTTTCCCACTTGCAGGTCTATGATGTGGAGACAGACACGTGGCGGCCAATCAGAGCCATGCACGTGGCGCGGTGCAGCCACAGAGTGCTCGCGCTTGGAGGAAAGCTCCTGGCAATTGCCGGAGAGGTGGCCAGGTTCGACGTTTCCTGCCCTGTCGCCCTTCGCAATCATGGCTACAACCATCTGCAGCAGCAGCAGCGGCAGCAGCACCAGAGTAACAGCAGCTCTAGCAACAGCCCTCACGAGGAAACTCTCGGCAACTCTGCAGCTGTGGCCGGGGCAGCGGCAACAGCAGCAGCAGCATCAGCAGCAGCAGCAGCTGCTGCTGCTGCTGCTGCTGCTGCTGCGGCGGGCGATATGGACTGGCCCACTTTGCCTAATTTTGGGAGGAGGGAAGGCGCTGCCGCAAACTCGTCGGCGAATGCTTCGATGGAGGTGTACGATCCACAGACGGACGCGTGGTCGTTGCTTCCTGACAGTTGGATCGGCAGCGAAAAGGTGAGCAGATTTGTCTGTCTGCATGGAGTTTCCTTGTGGAGTGTGCAAAAATCCATCATG
>SZWC01001992.1:204691-223675 GCA_023375785.1 Penium margaritaceum | reverse complement strand
CCCCCCCCCTCTTGGGCGGGGTCCCTCGCGTCGGGTCCCCCTCAGGCCCGACAGCAGCAGCTGCAGCAGCTGCTGCTGCTGCTACAGCTGCTGCTGCGGCTGCTGCTGCAGCTGCTGCATGTTGCTGCTGCTGCTATGAATGCTGCTACAGCAGCTGATGCAGCTGCTCGCGGCCGCCGCTGCTGTAGTTGCTGCTGCTGCTGCTGCTACAATGCTGCTACTGCTACTGCAATGCTGCTGCTGCTGCTACAATGCTGCTGCTACTGCTGTTGCTGCTGGCGCTGTAGCTCGCATAATGCTGCTGCTGCTGTCGCCGCGTTGCTGCTGCTGCCCGCGGCTGCTGCTGCCGCTGGTGCTGCTCGCTGCCGCTGCCGCTGCTCGCGAGCTGCTGCTGCTAGCTGCTTACCCTTTTTTTTTCTTTTCTTTTCTTGTCAAAATGCCCAGCCAGAAACGACTGCTGCTGCCACCCGGTGCTGCTGCTGCTGCTGCTGCTGTTGCAGCACCAGCATGCTGCTGGTGCTGGTGCTGCTGCTGCTGCTGGCACAAAGGCAGCGCCACTGCTGTGGTCTCACGTGGTGGGAAGGCTGCGTCGACGGCGATCGGCTGTCTCGACAGGCCCGATGGATCTGCTGCAGCGGTGACTCTCAGTACTGCTCCTCTGCTGCGTCTCTGCTGCGCAGCTCAGTGAGAACTCAGTGAGAACTGTCTCACTGCTCTGATACCATGAGAAGTTTCCTAGAACCTTCCAAACCACTTGCCGCGACACTAGGCGTCAGCGCCAGGTCAGCGTGTGAGAACAGTCACAAATTAGAGACAACTGCAAGGGTCTGGGTTGGGACACGAACAGAGTGTCAGGAAACTCAAACTGAATATAATTGCAGAGAGAAATGACAACTGACAAGCACACAGCATAAATACCTGCCGCGGCACACGGCGGGTGACGCACGCGGCAGTGTCAGTTTGTCCTAAAACCGGCTCAAAACCACTGTTTTGGCCGCAACTCTGCGCACAGGCATCCAAACGCAACACCGTCTGAACCTAGAGATGCAGAATTTGGAGCCGGACGCTACGACTGGTCACACGCACAAGTCCGGCATCGATCGGTGGACGGACAATGCAAAACATGNGGGACGTCGTGGCAATCGTCTGGCAGCTGCTGGTGGCTGGATCCACCAACCGTCAGTGCTCCGGCGCCAACTGGGCCCGCATCAGGGATCTGTCATGTCGTAGCTCCTGGATAAGTCCCTGGACGATCCGGAGTCCTGTCGGGTCGTCACGATCTCCAATGCCGCCACCGCTCACCATCAGCTCCGGGTACACCCGTAGCTGCCACGGCTGTGGCTCGTGACGGGTGGAAGCCACACATACCAACAGAATGTACTCGTCCGTACGGTATCAGGCTAGAGAGATGCAACTAGCAATGCAACTAGTTAGTGTTGAGAAAGTGCGTAGAAGCTTCCTAGCAACACAGCCGCTGACCGGGCGTCAGTGCATGGTCAGACGGTGACGACAGTCACACGTCGTACACGCAACGACAAGGCTTTGGCTAGGAGACACAAGGCACAGTGTCAGAATGCTTCAATATAGCATATGCAGAGAGAAATGACAACAGACAGGTCCAAGGCATAAATACCTGCCGCGGCGCACGGCGGGTGTCGCACGCGGCAGTCGAAGAGCTGTCCTAAAACCGGCCCAAAACCACTGTTTTGGTCGTAACTCTGCGCACACATGTCAGAATCCTACGCCGTCTGAACCTAGACGTGCAGAATCAAAAGACAGACGCAGCGACTGGTCACATGCATGCATCCATTGACTGACAGTGAACATACAATGCAAATGCATGCAAATAGGCTTCATGGCCAGTCCGCCGAAAGGCGCCTGCAAGACTAAGCATGCACAACAAAGAGTCCGGTGGCATCTAGGGCTCTGGAACAGTGGTCAGTCAGCTCCAAGCGGGTAGTCCGCCGCCTGTCGTCGCGTCGGTGTCACGAGGGGCGCCTGCCTCAGGGATCTGCACGAGTATGGACATGGCCGAGTGGTCACAGTAAACTGTACAAGAACGGCACAAAGCACAACACTCCCCGATAACCCGATGGTACGCATGTCCATACGTGTGCAGATGAGACGCAAACGTACATCCCACACTTAACCACTGTCACGCACGAGGTGAAGCCCAACAGAACGAATGGCCACCAAGACCGTTCCCCCGGCAAGTGCCTTCGTCAAGAAATCAGCTCGCTGCAAGTCAGTGCCAACCAACATGATGGAGATCACGCGTCGCTCCACCAGATCACGAACAAAGTGATGCTCAACCGTAATGTGCTTTGTGCGAGCATGAAAAACACCAGAGTTCTCTGTAATGGCGAGAGCACTCTGGTTGTCGCAATGCAGCACAATGGCGGGTACTGACTGCCCAAGCTCAAGAAACAAGCGCTGCAGCCAAAAAGCCTCAGCAGCCGCTACCCCCAAAGCCGCACACTCTGCCTCCGACGAGCGACGTGCGATGCAGCCCTGCTTCCCGCTTCGCCAAGACAAAGCGGTACCACCGAGCACACACACGTACCCAGTGCGACTGCGCCCGTCAGGGCTCCAAGCCCAGTCGCTGTCAGTGTAGCCGTCAAGGACCACCGTACACTGCCGGCAAAAACAGAGTTCGAGATACGGCGTGGAGACCACGTACCGTACCACTCGCGCAGCCGCGTGAAGAGCTCTCGCACGTGGAGCCTGCGAGAACTGAGCGAGGAGGTTGACGGCGAACGCGATGTCGGGACGCGTGGTAGTGGCCAGGTACATCAGAGATGCGATAAGACGGAGGTACAAGGTCACGTCCACTGTCTCCCCGAGCTGTGTAGGGTCATCCACCTTTAGGGCATCCTGCCCATCAGGTGTGAGTGGTGTGGAAGCAGTGGGCACTGCACCAAGGAGATCACTAAAGAGCTCCCCCACGACTCGTGCGTATCGGGCCTGATGCAGCAACAGTGTCCGATGTCTGCGATCTCGCACGATCTCCATACCAAGAAACACCGATGCAGAGCCGAGGTCCTTCATCCTGTAGGCGGTCTTCAGGACAGCCTTGGCCTCCTTCACGGCCTCCAGCGACGGAGACGCGATCAGAAGGTCATCAACATAGACTAGGATGCTGGTAAACCGCTCGGGTGTCGGTAGGATGAAGAGTGAGGGGTATGCCTCGCTCTGTACGTATCCTGCGCGAGTCAAGGTGCCAGTAATCTCCCGGTTCCAACACCGTGGAGAATGCTTGAGGCCGTACAAGGACTTGCGCAAGCGCCAGACCTTGTCACCATCCTCAAAGCCTGGTGGCTGAGCCAAGTAGATCTCCTCATCCAAAGCGCCATGGAGGAACGGGTTGTTTACATCCATCTGGTGTAGTTCCCAGTCATGCTGAGCCACTACACCGAACAGAGCTCGAGCTGAGGTCATGCGGCTGACAGGGGCAAAGGTGTCAATGTAATCATTTCCCTCAATCTGAGAGAACCCCTTGACGACCAAGCGGGCCTTGTAGCGTTCCAGTGAGCCATCCGGCTTCACTTTCTTGCAAAAGACCCACTTGACCTGAATCGCCTTCCTCCCAGGGGGAAGGTCGACCAGCTCGTAGACTCCGTGCTCTCGGATAGGGTGAAGCTCATCCTCGCAAGCAGCTCGCCAGGCATCAGCATCCTGCGATGAGAAAGCCTCCCTCAATGTGCCCGGGTCAGGCGCCATAGAGGGGGANAACAGAGCTCGAGCTGAGGTCATGCGGCCGACAGGGGCAAAGGTGTCAGTGTAATCAACTCCCTCAATCTGAGAGAACCCCTTGACGACCAAGCGGGCCTTGTAGCGTTCCAGTGAGCCATCCGGCTTCACTTTCTTGCAAAAGACCCACTTGACCTGAATCGCCTTCCTCCCAGGGGGAAGGTCGACCAGCTCGTAGACTCCGTGCTCTCGGATAGGGTGAAGCTCATCCTCGCAAGCAGCTCGCCAGGCATCAGCATCCTGCGATGAGAAAGCCTCCCTCAATGTGCCCGGGTCAGGCGCCATAGAGGGGGAACTCTGCGTGGCAAGTGCACACGCCTTTGTGTCAGGCCTGACGGCCAAGAGATCAGTTGCGACGTCACATGTGATATGGAACTCGCGAGTGATCAGGTCGTGCCCTATGGGGCACGCTGGGTGTACCTCTGAAAGCTCAGTGCGGACAATCAGGCCTAAGGCCTTTGTGCCTGGATCACCGCTCGCGATGTTGCGAGAGGAACGTCTGGGTCTGGAACCCGACGGTCGCTGAGCTCCAGAATCCAGTGGTCGAAGGCGACCACCGGGCTCACGGGAGTAACCGGAGGTCAAGGGGCGCACCTCAGGCTCAGGTACAGGTACGAACACAGGGACAGGTACGACCTCAGCTGGTGGGGGCTGAGACGAGGCAGTCGTAGATGCTGTGCGAGGAGATGCGTGTGTGGGGGACACTGAGCTGGGGGTGACAACGGGCAAAGCTGGCCCGGACACTAAGACAGGAGTGTCAGCCGACGTAGGGACAGGAGTGGGCTGGGCTGGGTCAGACGCCTGAACAGGGGTGCCAGTGGACACAGGTTGTGATGCAGGAGGAGGCGTGAGAGCAGCGGTACCTGTGGGGTGTGAAACAGGCTGAACAGGCGGGATCTTTGGACCAATGGCAATGATAGCCGGATCATCAGGTGCTGGAGATCGAGAGGGGACTCGAGCGGACAAATCAGCCTGACGAGAAATGGTCGCTGGCGGAGAGGTCTCCCCCATCCACCGAGGACCCTCACAGGAAGGGACATGAGCCGTAGAGAGGGCTGTGATTGAAGTCAGATCACGGTAGGTGAGTGACTAAAAAAACAGCGCGTCACGGGACTCAATGACACGACGACGAGTGGGGTCCCAAAAGCGCCAGGCCTTCGACCGCGGGGAGATGCCGATGAAGGCGCACAAGCGACCCCGAATGGAGACCTTGAACCCCTGCTGATCCTCGCTGTACCATACGGAGGCCAGAGATCCCCAGACGCGTGCGAGACGAAGATCAGCACGGTGGCCAAACCAGAGCTCGTACGGTGTAACATGATCCGGAAGCGGACCATGCGAGAGGCGGTTCTAGACCCAAGTCATGTAGGCAAAGCCCTCGAATGCGAAGGACTCCGGGAGACCGCACTCAGATCGCATGGTGCGGACCGCATCCTCCATTGTGCGGTTCCAACGCTCATATACACCGTTCTGCTGTGGGGTAGCAGGATCGGAGACCTGGTGAAAAATGCCGTGCTCAGCAAACAAGGAGTCCATCTCGCCGAGGAACTCGCCGCCGCGATCCGAGCGAAAGGTATGTAGCGTGTGGCGAGACTGACGCTCAGCCATCACGAGCCAGAGCCAAACTGCAAGGGCGGCGTCGCTCTTTTGACGCAGAATGTAGATCCACCGCATCCGGGTGAAGTCATCAGTCAGCGTCAGAACATACCGGCCCCTCTCGGACAGCGACTCGACCGGGAGAGGACCGAGTAGGTCCGAGTGGAACAACTCGAGGGGCCTCAGCGCTCGGGAACGCGAATCAGGGTATGTGCACCGGTGCATCTTTCCCTGAGCGCAAAAAAGACGGTCGGTCTTGGGTGGCTTCTCGAAAGAAGCCACGTCAAGACCAAGAGCGGGCTGAGTCCGGATGAGCTTCGACACAGTGTCAGAGCCCACGTGACACATACGTCGGTGAAGCAACCGCTGGTGTTCCAGGGATGGAAAACCAGTGACAAAAACACGACCGTAGGAGGAGTGAGAGCAAGGGGAGGAGGGCCGAGCAATGCGGTACAAATCATCTATGACTGAAGCACGCAGGACAATGCTACGGGTGTCAAGAGCAGTCACAGTCGCTGAATTAGCGGTATGCTCAACGGAGAGACCCATCAGAGTGCAAGCACGCACAAATAGCAGACTGAGATGAAGATCAGGCACAAACAGCACGTCAGAGAGATACAGGGGGCCAGACGGACCATCAAAGCATACAACCCCAACACCGTGAACCGGTAAGGACTGACCAGAGCCTGTACGAACAAAACAGACAATCGTGACAGGACCAAGTACCACAAAGTCACTACGACGACACATCATGTGGTGGGTAGCACCGGAATCGATGATCCAAGTGCCACCGGAGTCACGACTGGTGGACGTCACTGTACAACGAGCAATGGAACACTCGGCATCAGAGGGACGCTGAGCCGTCAGTGGTAAGGAACGACGTACATCACGAAGGTGAGACTCATGAATCCATACAGTGCAGTCAGGCCCATCATCATCACATGCGGACTGTGCTCCACCACATATGTCATCACGAGTCACGAGGACGGACGAATAGGCAGTCTGTGACCCACTCAACGATGACAACACACTCGCACCTCCCTGAAAGCGAAGCGCCAGAAGATGACGAAGCTCGGCGATGGTGCGGTCACGTGGGTCTAGATCACTGCTGCTTGCCGGTGAGGATGCAGGAACAGCTGCAGGCGTGGTCGCCGCGCGTCCAGAGGAGTGTGCGGTCGATGTGCCGAACGTGGTGCGAGCAGCATGGGCAGCCTGAAGTCCGCGAGTGATGCACTCCCAGTCAAGCGGCTGCTGTGACTCGGTGTAGCGATGGGCACCTCCACAGTTGTAGTAGTGCACGGAACAGCCACTGCTACCACTAGATGACGACTGCTGCTGACCCGATCCGCGCTTCCTATTCTTCTTCTTCCCCTAGGCAGCTGTTGTAACGCCTTGTGTCTGCGTGGGTGTAGACGGGGTCGAAGAGGAGGAGGACGATGAGGTCGTGATGGAGGTAGATGAGGGTGACTGCAGGAGGGAAGATGCTGGTGATGCGAGGACTGCTGCAGCGAGGGAAGTCTCCTGATGTGGTACTGCTGCCTCGCGGGCCGACGTCACATAGAGGAAAAGCTCATGGGCCCAAGGGAGCAGCTGCAGGGTGGCTAAGAAAGGCTTGACAGCAACATCGTTGTACCGTGTGAATATGTCGGTGTACTCCAGGCAAACTCCGAGCATGATCGTCCGAAGCGCCCACAGCTGTGTGCCCCCTCAGGTCCCCACACGCGTGTAGATACGCATGGCACGTCCCCAGTAATCCGCCCCAGGCTCCGCTGGTCCCTGACGGAGCGAGTGGAAAGCACGAATGTGGGATGCACGCGTGGCGTGCATCTCTGCGGCCAGTAGGGATAACGCCAGATCCCAGCCTCCACGAGGATCACCTCCGGTGCCTCTGCCAGCCTCGCCAAGGAAGGGACGAAAGTCGACGACAGTCTCGCAAGGCATGGCGTAGAGACGTCCTCGCATGGCCCGGGCTACTGTCAGCACCTCTGCTGGATCTGTAGACTGGTATGGGCTGTGGTAGTAAGGCCACACTCCCTCGGAAGTGGCCCACACCTGAAACAGGATCTCCCAGCAGTGAAATCCATCCTCGCTGATGTACCGTGGAGGTGGTGCCTCAAAGTCCTTTGGCTGCCGCTCCGTGGAGAGGGCAACCGCAGGCTAAGGAGGGCGAGAGACGGGAAAAACTCCTGGGACAGGGTGATCACCGGGGAAGTCAGGTGACGGTCGTATCGGGGACACGGGTGGAGGTCGGATACCCGTCTGCAGCTGACGGAGGCACTCCTGTAGAAGACGAATCTCCCGCTCCTGGGAGTCATCCTCGAAGCCTAGCATGAATGGCTCGTCATCAAGGAGGTTGGCAGGTGGTGGGGAAACCACACCAGGAGGTGAAGCAGGCGGGGCACCTGTCACGGGCACCTGAGCCGAGTGCTGGGTGGAGGCCGCAACGCTGGCAACTCCCTCAGAAATCCGCGAAGGAGCCGTGGACTGAGCGCGCAGGAGCTTAGTCAGTGTGCGGATCGCGTCAGTCTGCTCTCGCTGAAGATGATGCATCTCCTCCTGCTTGCTGCGCAGGTCCTCAATGGCATGCGAGCAGGGGCTCAATACCCCTGAAGATGAGGAGGGATTGCCTCGTCCCTTGTCCTTGTCGTCGGGCGAACTCATGTCGCCGCTCACTATGGGACGACAGGTCAAGTTTGCCGGATTTCAAACCCGTCTGTGTTTCTCGGAGAGTTGAAACGCAGGCAACTTTTGACTTTTCGGGTGAATTTTTGGCTAGGTGTGATGCTGACGTCAGCAGGTGGTTGCTGACGTCAGCAGGTGGTTGCTGACGTCAACACGACCTGATGATGTCAGCAATCAACAATGCTGACGTCAGCTCGTCCCCTCTCCTTTTTTTCTTCTTGTCACGGTTCTGCCGCTTCGCGGTGGCGCGCGGCAGCTCCGCGGAAGCTGCGCAGCAGCTTTCGCCCAGCTGTTGCTATAGTTGTGCTGTCAACTGCAGCAGTAGCTGCGTAGCTGCGTGTGCAACGGTGGTAGCAGCGGCTGCGCTGCTGCTGCTGCTGCTGTGCGCGGCGGCTGCTACTGCATGCTATAGCTGCTGCTTGTTGCCGCCGCCGCGCGCTGCTGCTGGCTGCCGCCGCCGCGCGCTGCTGCTGCTGCCACTACTGCGCTGCTGTTGCCGCCGTGACTGCCGCTGCTGCTGCTGTGCCACTGCCGCTGATGCGCTGCTGCTGCCGACGCTGCTGCTGCGCTGCTGCTGTCGCCGCTGCTGCCACGCTGCTGTTGCGGCCGCTGCTGCTGCGCTGCTGCCGTCGTCGCCTCTGCTGCTGCTGCTCTGCTGCTGTGGCTGAGGGAGGGCGGCTGCACGCACCGCGGCCTCCACACACCTCTGCATGGCGGTAGACGCCTCTAGTGCTGCCTCTGCAGCTGCGATCTCACGTGGTGGGTGGGATACGTTGACTGCGACCGGCTGTCTTCAACAGATCCCAGAGAACTCTGCTATAGCGGTGATTCTCACTACTGCTGCTCTGCTGCGTCTCTGCTGCGTAGCTCAGTGAGAACTGTCTCACTGCTCTGATACCATGAGAAAGTGCGTAGAAGCTTCCTAGCAACACAGCCGCTGACCGGGCGTCAGTGCCTGGTCAGACGGTGACGACAGTCACAGGTCGTACACGTAGCGGCAAGGGTTTGGCTAGGAGACACAAGGCACAGTGTCAAAATGCTTCAATATAGCATATGCAGAGAGAAATGACAACTGACAGGTCCAAGGCATAAATTCCTGCCGCGGCGCACGGCGGGTGTCGCACGCGGCAGTCCAAGAGCTGTCCTAAAACCGGCCCAAAACCACTGTTTTGGCCGTAACTCTGCGCACACATGTCAGAATCCTACGCCGTCTGAACCTAGACGTGCAGAATGAGAAAACGGACGCAACGTCTGGTCACATGCATGTATCCATCGACTGACAGTGAACATACAATGCAAAAGCATGCAAATAGGCCTCATGGCCAGTCCGCCAAAATCTGGGGCTCTAGAACAGTGGTCGGTCAGCTCCAAGCGGGTAGTCCGCCGCTTGTCGTCGCGCCGGTTTCACTAGGGGCGCCTGCCTCAGGGATCTGCACGAGTATGGACGCGACCGAGTGGTCAGAGTAAACTGTACAGGAACGGCACAAAGCACAACAAGTGTTTATGTTAAACCGAGAGGAACCTTTATGGTTCACAGGAATATGGTGCGAAGCAGAATATAACTCCAATAATGGGGAAAACTTGAAATTTTTTTATCTGCAAGTAATTCTGCTACGATTAAAATTGTCGAATGTTACGTCCCAGACATACAAAACATTGCGCTAAACGAGCCGTAGATGGTGAAAAGGGGCAGAAGTTTTGAGGAAAAAAACCGATTTATAATTAAGGATAATTGTGCAATTTGCAATTAGCACTAAGTGTACCTCGATGACAAGTTTCGAAATTATTCAACATAGATATACAACGGTGCAGTCACAAATGAAATACTCCGAGTTGTTAGGTCAAGTACTAAGCGACGCGTGTGGAGTCGCATAGTGAGAGGTCCTATTCGAGAATGTCTGCCGAGAAATCAGGGGTCTTCAATTGAAAATGTTTTAGGGCATGCAGGCCCATGCAAAAATGAACAAGAGCTCTGTGTGTGAGTGCGGTGTAAGGCAGCAAGAATTTGGCTAAGTCTGGAATGCTGAATGTAAAAGAACAAGGAGAGAGTACAAATGAGCCCCTAGCGGGCTTAAGTGGGGACCCCGACAGCTAGCCACACTGGGCCCTGTCACCCCTGCTGAGCCCAAACGAGTCAGCGGGGAGAACACAATGCGTACACCATGATAACAGTAACGGTGGTCTCCACGAGGCACCGGAACAGCTCTCCGAGTGCCCAGGTCTTGACCACCGAGAAAATAGGAGCGGTGCCACATATCTTCACAATCAACGTCCAGACATCACACACGACTTTTTGAGCATCCGAAGCGCTAGTACATTCACCAGGTCTCCTCGTCGCACCGGTATAGTCCACCGGGTGCGCGGGTCTCAACCCACCGAGAGAACTCTCCTAGCTCCCGACAAGTCCACAGTGTTATGCTTTGTGCCGTTCATGTACAGTTTACTGTGACCACTCGGCCGTGTCCATACTCCTGCAGATCCTTGAGGCGGGCGGCCCTGGTGACACAGGTGCGACGACAGTCGGCGGACTATCAGCTTGGAGCTGGCCGACCACTACACCAGAGCCCCAGATGCCACCGAGACTCTCTGTTGTGTCTTCTACATCTTGTAGGCGCCTTTCGGCAGACTGGCAATTTGGCCTATTTGCATGTTCTTGCATTGTATGCTCACTGTCTGTCAATGGATGCATGCCTGTGACCAATTGTAGCGTTCGTCTTTTGATTCTGCATGTCTAGGTTCATACGGCGTAGCATTCTGACATGTGTGCGCAGAGTTACGACCAAAACAGTGGTTTTGGGCCGGTTTTAGGACAGCTCTTGGACTGCCGCGTGCGACACCTGCCGTGCGCCGCGGCGGGTATTTATGCATTGGACCTGTCATTTGTCATTTCTCTCTGCATATGCTATATTGAAGCATTCTGACACTGTGCCTCGTGTCTCCTAGCCAAACCCTTGCTGTTGTGTGTACGACCCGTGACTGTCGTCACCGTCTGATCAGGCACTGACGCCCGGTCAGCGGCTGAGTTGCTAGGAAGCTTCTACACACGTTCTCATGGTATCAGATTAGTGAGACAGTTCTCATTGAGTTGCGCAGTTGAGACGCAAGAGAGCAGCAGCAGTGAGAGTCACCGCTGTAGCAGAGTTCCTTGGGTCTATTGGAGACGGCCGGTTGCCGTCAACGCACTCCACCCACCACGTGAGATTGCAGCTGCAGAGGCAGCAGCAGTGGCGTGTACCGCCACGCAGAGGTGCGTGGCAGCTGCAGTGCGTGCTGCCGCCCTCCCACAGCTGCAGTAGCAGAGCAGCAGCAGCAGAGGCGACGACAGCAGCAGCACAGCAGTAGCGGACATAGCAACATCGTGGCAGCAATGGCAGCAGCAGCAGCACAGCAGCTGTAGGAGCAGCAGCACAGCAACAGCGTCGGCAGCAGCAGCGCAGCAGCGGCAGCGGTAGCAGCAGCACAGCAGTAGCAGCGGCAGTCGCGGCAACCACAGCAGAGCAGCAGTGGTAGTAGCAGCAACGACAGCGCAGCACTGGCAGCAGCAGCAGCGCGCGACGGCGGCAGCCAGCAGCAGGTGCAGCGCGCAGCAACAACTGCAGTGCGCAACAGCAACAGCAGCAGCGCAGCCGCTGCTGCCATCGCTGCACACACAGCTACGCAGCTGCTGCTGCAGCTGACAGCACAGCTACAGCAGCAGCTGGGCGGAAGCTGTTGTGCAGCTTCCGTAGAGCTGCCGCGCGCCACCGCGAAGCGGCTCCACACTCGCTCAAAACCGTACCAAAAAGAAAAGAGAAAAAAATGTATATATGTAGAAGGAGGGGACGAGCTGACGTCAGCATTGTTCATTGCTGACATCATCAGGTCGTGCTGACGTCAGCAACTACTTGCTGACGTGAGCATTACACTTAGCCAATTTTTCGCCCGGAAAGTCAAAAGTTGCCGGCGTTGCAACTCATCGAGAAACACAGACAGCTTTGAAATCCGACAAACTTGACCTGTCGTCCCATAGTGAGCGGCGACATGAGTGCACCCGATGACAAGGACAAGGGGCCAGGTGATCCCTCCCCCTCTTCTTCAGGGGTATTGAGCCCTCGCTCGCAGGCCATTGCGGACCTGCGCAGCCAGCAGGATGAGCTGCGTCGTTTGCAGCGAGAGTAGACTGACGTGATCCGCACGCTGACTGAGCTTCTGCGTGCTCGGTCCACGGCTCCTTCGCGGATTTCTGAGGGAGTTGCCGTCGTTGCGGCCTCTACCTAACAGTCGGCCCAGGTGCCCATGACAGGTGCTTCGCCTGCTTCACCTCCTGCTGTGGTTTCTCCACCACTTGCGGACCTCCTTGATGACGAGCCATTCATGCTAGGCTTCGAGGATGACTCCCAGGAGCAGGAGATTCGTCTTTTGCAGGAGCGCCTTCATCAGCTGCAGACGGGTACCCGACCATCACCTGTGTCCCCGATACGACCGTCACCTGACTTCCCTGGTGATCACCCTGTCCCAGGAGTTTTTCCCGTCTCTCGCCCTCCTCAACATGCGGTTGCTCTCCCCACGGAGCGGTAGCCAAAGGACTTTGAGGCACCACCTCCACGGTACATTAGCGAGGATGGCTTCGACTGCTGGGAGATCCTGTTTCAGGTGTGGGCCACTTCCGAGGGAGTGTGGCCTTACTACCACAACCCATACCAGTCTACAGATCCAGCACAGGCGCTAACAGTAGCCCGGGCCATGCGCGGACTTCTCTATGCCATGCCACGCGAGACTGTCGTCGACTTCCGCCCCTTCCTCGGCGAGGCTGGCACAGGCACCGGAGCCGATCCTCATGGAGGCTGGAATCTGGCGTTGTCCCTACTGGCCGCAGAGACGCACGCCACACGTGCGTCACACATTTGTGCTTTCGACTCGCTCTGTCAGGGGTCAGCGGAGCCTACTGCGGATTACTGGCGACGCGCCATGCATATCTACATGTGTTTGGGGACCTCAGGGGGCACACAACTGTGGGAACTTCGAACGATCATGCTCGGAGTTCGCCCGGAGTACACCGTCATCTTCACACGGTACAGCGACGCTGCCCTCGAGCCTTTCTCAGCCACTCTGCAGCTGCTCCCTTGGGCGCATCAGCTTTTCCTCCAGGTGACATCAACCCGCAAGGCAGTAGTAGCGCATCAAGAGACTTCCCTCACTACAACAGTCATCGCTTCACCACCATCTTCCCTCTTGGAGTCACCCTCATCCACCTCCATCACTTCCTCATCTTCCTCCTCCTCTTCGACCCCGTCTACACCCACGCAGACGCAGGGCGTTGCAGCAGCTGCCCAGGGGAAGAAGAAGAATAGGAAGCGCGGATCGGGTGAGCAGTAGTCGTCATCCAGTGGTAGCAGTGGCCGTTCCGTGCACTGCTGCCTATCCCTACACCGAGTGCAAGGAGCCGCTTGACTAGACGCGCATCACTCGTTAGCTTCAGGCTGCCCATGGTTCTCGCACCACGTCCGGAACGTCGCCCGCACACTCCTCTAGATGCGTGGCGACCATGACTGCAATTGTTCCTACGTCCTCACCAGCAAACAGTAATGATCCAGACCCACGTGATTGCACCATCGCCGAGCTTCGTCATCTTCTGGCACTTCGCTTCTAGGGAGGTGCGAGTGTGTTGTCATCGTCGAGTGGGTCACAGACTGCTTGTTTGTCCATCCTCGTGACTCGTGATGACACGTGTGGGGGAGCACAGTCCGCATGTGATGATGATTGGCCTGACTACACTGATTGGATTCATGAGTCTCACCTTCGTGATGTACGTCGTTCCTTCCCACTGACGGTTCAACGTCCCTCTGATGCCGAGTGCTCCATTGCTCTTTGTACAGTGACGTCCACTAGTCGTGACTCCGGTGGCACTTGGATCATCGATTCCGGTGCCACCGATCACATGACGTGTCGTCGTAGTGACTTTGTGGTACTTGGTCCTGTCACAGCTGCCTGTTTTGTTCATACAGGCTCTGGTAAAACCTTGCCGGTCCACGGAGTTGGGGTTGCATGCTTTGGTGGTCTGTCTGGCCCCCTGTATCTCTCTGACGTGCTGTTTGTACCTGATCTTCAGCTTAATCTGCTGTCTGTGCGTGCCTGTACTCTGATGGGTCTCTCTATTGAGCATACCGTTGATTCAGCAACTGTGACTGCTCTTGACACCCGTAGCATTGTCCTGCGTGCTTCAGTTATAGATGACTTGTATTGCATTGCTCGGCCCTCCTCCCCTTGCTCTCCCTCCTCCTCTGGTCGCGTTTTTGTCACTGGTGTTCTATCCCCGAGATACTAGCGGCTGCTTCATCGTCGTCTGTGTCACGTGAGCTCCGACACTGCGTCGAAGCTCATTCGAACACAGCCTTCTCTCAGTGTTGACGTGTCTTCTTTTGAGAAGCCACCCAAGACCGATTGTCTTTTTTGCGCTCAAGGGAAGATGCACCGATGCACTTACCCTGATTCGCATTCGCGAGCACTGAGGCCTCTTGAGTTGGTCCATTCGGACCTGCTCGGTCCTCTCCCGGTCGAGTCCCTGTCCGAGAGGGGCCGGTATGTTCTGACGCTAATTGATGACTTCACCCGGATGCGGTGGGTCTACAGTCTGCGTCATAAGAGCGACGCCGCCTTACGGTTTGGCTCTAGCTCGTGATGGCTGAGCGTCAATCTCGCCACATGCAATATACCTTTTCGCTCGGATCGCGGCGGCGAGTTCCTCGGTGAGATGGACTCCTTCTTTGCTGAGCACGGCATTTTTTCACCAGGTCTCCGCTCCTGCTACTCCACAGCAGAACGGTGTATCTGAGAGCTAGAACTGTACCATGGAGGATGCGGTTCACGCCATGCGGTCTGAGTGTGGTCTCCCGGAATCCTTCGCCTTTGAGGGCTTCGCCTACATGACTTGGGTCTGGAACCGCCTCTCGCATGGTCCGCTTCCGGATCATGATACACCGTACGATCTCTTGTTTGGCCACCGTGCTGATCTTCATCTCGCTCGCGTCTGGGGTTCCCTGGCCTCCGTGTGGTACACCGAGGATCAGCAAGGGTCCAAGGTCTCCCCTCGGGGTCGCTTGTGTGCCTTCATCGGCATCTCCCCGCGGTCGAAGGCCTGGCGCTTTTGGGACCCCACTCGTCGTCGTGTCATTGAGTCCCGTGACGCGCTGTTTTTTGAGTCACTCACATATCGTGATCTGACTTCGATCACAGACCTCTCTGCTGCTCATGACCCTTCCTGTGAGGGTCCTCGGCGGATGGGGGAGACTTCTCCGCCAGCGACCATTCCTCGTCAGGCTGATGTGTCCGCTCGAGTCCCCTTTCGGTCTCCAGCACTTGATGATCCGNCGTGTGGTACACCGAGGATCAGCAAGGGTCCAAGGTCTCCCCTCGGGGTCGCTTGTGTGCCTTCATCGGCATCTCCCCGCGGTCGAAGGCCTGGCGCTTTTGGGACCCCACTCGTCGTCGTGTCATTGAGTCCCGTGACGCGCTGTTTTTTGAGTCACTCACATATCGTGATCTGACTTCGATCACAGACCTCTCTGCTGCTCATGACCCTTCCTGTGAGGGTCCTCGGCGGATGGGGGAGACTTCTCCGCCAGCGACCATTCCTCGTGAGGCTGATGTGTCCGCTTGAGTCCCCTTTCGGTCTCTAGCACTTGATGATCCGGCTATCATTGCCGTCGGTCCAGAGATCCCACCTGTTTTAGCCTGTTTCACACCCCACAGGTACCGCTGCTCTCACGCCTCCTCCTGCACTATCACCTGTGTCTATTGGTACTCCTGTTCCGGCATCTGACCCAGTCCAGCCCACTCCTGTCTCTATGTCGGCTGACACTCCTGTCTCAGTGTCCGGGCTAGCCTTGCGTGCTGTCACAATTAGTTGTCTGTCCCCCACACACGCATCTCCTTGCATGGCATCTCCGACTGCCTCGTCTCAGCCCTCACCAGCTGTGGTCGTACCTATCCCTATGGTCGTACCTGTTCCTGAGCCTGAGGTTCGCCCCTCGACCTCCGGTTACTCCCGTGAGCCCGGTGGCCGCCTTCGACCACTCGATTCACGAGCTCAGCGAGCGTCGGGTCCCGGACCCAGACGTTCCTCTCGTAGCATCGTGAGCGGTGATCCAGGCACAAAGGCCTTAGGCCTGAGTGTCCGCAGTGAGCTTTCAGAGGTACACCCAGCGTGCCCCATAGGGCACGACGTGGTCACTGGCGAGTTCCATATCGCCTGTGACACAGCAGCTGATCCGTGGCCATAACGCCTGACACTGAGGCGTGTGCACTTGCCACGCAGAGTTCCCCCTCTATGGCGCCTCACCTGGGCACATTGAGGGAGGCTTTCTCATCGCAGGATGCTACTGCCTGGCGAGCTGCTTACGAGGATGAGCTTCGTGCTATCCGAGAGCATAGAGTCTACGAGCTGGTCGACCTTTTCCTCGGGAGGAAGGCGATTCAAGTCAAGTGGGTCTTACGTAGGAAGGTGAAGCCGGATGGCTCACTGGAACGCTACAAGGCCCGCTTGGTCATCAAGGGGTACTCTCAGATTGAGGGAGTTGATTACACAGACACCTTTGCCCCTGTCGGCTGCATGACCTCAGCTCGAGCTCTGTTTGGTGTAGTGGCTCAGCATGACTGGGAATTGCACCAGATGGATGTGAACAACACGTTCCTCCATGGCTCTCTAGATGAGGAGATCTACGTGGCTCAACCACCAGGCTTTGAGGACGGTGACAAGGTCTGACGCTTGCATAAGTCCTTGTACGGCCTCAAGTTGTCTCCACGGTGTTGGAACCGGGAGATCACTGGCACCTTGACTCGCGCAGGATAATTCAGAGCGAGGCGGACCCCTCGCTCTTCATCCTACCGACACCCGAGCGGTTCACCGCCATCCTGGTCTATGTTGATGACCTTCTGATTGTGTCTATGTCCTTGGAGGCCGTGAAGGAGGCCAAGGCTATCCTCCAGACTACTTACACGATGAAGGACCTCGGTCCTCCATCGGTGTTTCTTGGAATGGAGATCGTGTGAGATTGCAGACATCGGACACTGTTGCTGCATCAGGCCCGATACGCACGAGTCGTGGGGGAGCGCTTCAGCAATCTCCTTGGTGCAGTGCCATCCGCTTCCACACCTCTTACACCCGATAAGCATGATGCCCTGAAGGTGGATGATCCTACATAGTTGGGGGAGACAGTGGACGTGACCTTGTACCTCCGTCTCATCAGATCTCGGATGTACCTGGCCAACACCACGCGTCCTGACATCGCGTTCGCCGTCAACCTCCTCACTCAGTTCTCGCAGGCTCCACATGCAAGAGCCCTTCACGCGGCTGTGCGAGTGGTACGGTACGTGGTCTCCACGCCGTACCTTGGACTCTGCTTTTGCCGGCAGTGTTTGGTGGTCCTTGACGGCTACACTGATAGTGACTGGGCTTGGAGCCCTGATGGGCGCAGTCGTACTGGCTACGCGTTTGTGCTCGGTGGTACCGCTTTGTCTTGGCGAAGCGGGAAGCAGGACTGCATTGCACGTAGTTTGTCAGAGGTAGAGTATGTTGCTTTGGGCACAGGGGCTACTGAGACAGTATGGCTGCAGCGCTTGTTTCTTGAGCTTGGGCAGTCAGTACCCGCCATTGTGCTGCGTTGTGACAACCAGAGTGCTCTCCCCATTGCGGAGAACTCTGGTGTTTTTCATGCTTGCACAAAGCACATTGTGGTTGAGCATCACTTCGTTCGTGATCTGGTGGAGCGACGCGTGATCTCCATCATGTTGGTTGGTACTGACACGCAACGTGCTGACTTCTTGATGAAGGCACTTGGTCACGGAAAGTTCCTGGTGGCCATTCGTTCTGTTGGGCTTCGCCCCGTGCGTGAGAGTGGCTGCGTCTGGGATGTTCGTATGCGTCTCATTTGTTTGTGTCACTCACTATTGTGTCCGTACCAGTGTTGCACGCGTATGGACATGCGTACCATCGGGTCATGGGGGAGTGTTGTGCTTTGTGCCATTCGTGTACAGTTTACTGTGACCACTCGGCCGTGTCCATACTCCTGCAGATCCCTGAGGCGGGCGGCCCTGGTGATACCGGCGCGACGACAAGCAGCGGACTATCAGCTTGGAGCTAGCCGACCACTGTACCAGAGCCCCAGATGCCATCGGCACTCTCTGTTGTGTCTTCTACATATTGCAGGCGCCTTTCGGCAGATGGACCATGAGGCCTATTTGCATGTTTTTGCATTGTATGCTCACTGTCTATCAATGGATGCATGCATGAGACTAGTCGTAACGTCTGTCGTTTGATTCTGCACGTCTAGGCTCAGACGGCGTAGCATTCTGACATGTGTGCGCAGAGTTACGGCCAAAACAGTGGTTTTGGGCCGGTTTTAGGACAGCTCTTGGACGGCCGCGTGTGACACCCGCCGTGTGCCGCGGCAGGTATTTATGCCTTGGACCTGTCATTTGTCATTTCTCTCTGCATATGCTATATTGAAGCATTCTGAAACTGTGCCTTGTGTCTCCTAGCCAAACCCTTGCCATTATGTGTACGACCTGTGACTGTCGTCACCGTCTGATCAGGCTACTGGAACGCATCGACGGCATCTCGTCCGCGCAGTCGATCGTACTGGAGAAGTCTCGGGACACTTTGAAGGCCTGTCGTGTCGCCACGCTCTCCTCCGCCATATACCCCCAATGTGGGTATATGGGTAATCCATCAGCGTGGGTCGTGACGGGTGGAAGCCACACAAACCAACACTCCCCCTGGCTGACATGGCCGTCAACGCCAGAAGAAAGTGAGCCAAGGTATGGAAGAACAGCGTATGGCAAGCCATAATATGCATGAGTGAACTCACACACACAAACACGCACACAAACACACACACACACACACACACACACACACACACACACACACACACACACACACACATACACACACACACACACACACACACACACACACAC
>SZWC01001992.1:149566-192118 GCA_023375785.1 Penium margaritaceum | reverse complement strand
GGGGGGGTCCGGTCCGCCCCTCTGACCCTGCCCCTCCGTCGGTCGGCTGACGGGGCCGACGGGGCTGAGGGGGCCCACGAGGCTGAGGGGTCCCCTCCGAAGGGCCCCTCGGAGAGGCTCGGCAAGGCCCTCCGAGGGCCCCCTTGAGAAGGGGAGGAAGGGGGGGTGCAAACGAGGCAGAAAGGGCCCCTCAGAGGTCCCCCCCCTCAGAGGAGAGTTGCGAGGCCCTCCTCGCAGCGGCAGCAGTAGTTGCAACGGCAGGTGCAGCTGTTTCTTTTACTGTTGCTACTGGTGCTTCTGAATGCTGCTGCTACTGCTTCTATTGGTGCTAGTGCTCTGCGAAGCAACTACTGCTGCTACTGCTTGTTGCTGCCACCGCGGTTTTTGGTACAGCTTGCTGATGCCACCGCTACTACTTGCTGTTGTCGCCGCTGCTACTGCTCCTATTGCCGTCGGTGTTGCTCTTGTTGTCGCCACCGCTACTGCTTGCTGTTGTCGTCGCTGCTACTGCTCCTATTGTCGCCGCTGCTACTGCTTGCTATTGCCGCCGCTGCTACAATGGCTATTTTTGCTGCTATTTGCTGCTGCTACTGACGCTATTGCTACAGTGGCTAATACATTGCTGCAGCTGCTTTTACTGTTGCTGCTACTACTGCTGCACGCTTCTATTGCTGCTGCTGTCGTTGCTACACGCTCATGCTGCTGCCGCCACTGCTACAGTGGTTGCTGATGTTGTTGCTTTTGCTGTTGCCGCCGTAGTTGCTAGTGCTGTTGTGCGCGGCTCACCGCCCCTATGGCGTTCACGTGCAGTTGCTTTGCACTCCATCACGCTGCTGCCGGCGTGGCGCCACGTGGCACGTTCTCTTTGCGTTCCGCCCACTGCTGTTGCTTCTGCTGCTCACACGCCCCCTACGCTTTGATACCAAATTGGATACATTTTTGGGCATGCAGGCCCATGCAAAAATGAACATGAGCTTTGTGTGTGAGTGCGGTGTAAGACGGCAAGATTTTGGCTACGTCTGGAGCGCTGAATACGAAAGAAGAAGGAGAGTACAAATGAGCCCCTAGCGAGCTTAAGTAGGGGCGCTGGCAGCTAGCCGCACCAGGCCCCGTCACCCCTGCTGAGCCCAAACGAGTTAGCCGGAAGAACACACTACGTACACCAGGATAACAGTAACAATGGTCTCCTCGAGGCACCAGAACAGCTCTCCGAGTGCCCGGGTCTGGACCACAGAGAAAATAGGAGTAGTGTCGGAAAATCTCAGAATCAACGTCCAGCCATCACAGACGGCTTTCCAAACATCGGAAGTGCTAGTACAGCCACCGGGTCTCCTTGTCGCACCGGTATAGTCCGCCGGGTGTGCGGGTCTCAACCCACTGAGAAAACTCTCCTAGCTAACGATTAGCCCACAGGGCTACCGGAACGCATCGACCGCGTCTCGCCAGCGTAGTCGTACGTGCTGGAGAGGTCTCGGGACACTCCGAAGGCCTGTCGTGTCGTCACGCTCTCCTCCACCATATACCCCCAATGTGGGTATATGGGTAATCCATCAGCGTCGGTTGTGACGGGTGGAAGCCACACAAACCAACATCTTCAAGAATCGACGGTGAAGATGCAAGGTGCATCTTCATAGATCCAAATTCATCTCACTCTGCCGAGAATTCGACCAAAACATCATGATAATTCTGTTGGTAGGTTCGCGAAAGTGATCAAAGCTTTCAGAAGGTTTGCAAATATCCACTGAGGGCAGGGCAATTGGCCAATTTTCCCTCGAACGTTCGAGTGCATACAACGGTCTTGGCAACGCATTGGGCTATTTGTGTAGTAACAGAAATGCCGACTTGAAAAGATTAGGGCCTCTAGTTTATTTGGTACGTAACACTTCCCGCACTTTTGGCCGCAACGTCCCGGCGCGCGTACAGATGTGGCCCGGAGACAGCAAAAACAGCCGTCCATGAGATGTTCGACGTCTCAGAGGTTGTTGTAAGGCTCCCAGCTGTTGTGCGCGACGTTGTAGCTGTGCCACTTGACGAGGCATTCTGTTGTCTTCCCTTGTCGGTAATGGCCGAGGACGTCCTCAATGACGTACTTAGTATCTTCGTCTATCTAAACGTGAGGTGGAGGAGGGACATCTCTGCCAGGGAAGTTCTCTCGGGGGTCCCGGTGATGCTTGAATCTACTTACATGGAACATGCATAGTATCATGGAGTTTCAGTCGCGCAACCATAAGGGTTTGTACGCGCTCGACCTCAAACAGTCCCAACCACTAGGGTTTCAAACCCTAGTGGTTGGGAGTCAAGCTCGATGACACGGAAGTCTCCACCATGAACGCCATGCCAAGGTCAGACTCCACACCACGTACTGTCACCGTATCATCTGAGTCTGCCTGAGCTGCCTGGCTGTGTGCAACAAGATTTTTGTCTGTGACATGTGTAGCAGGTCTTGCAGAAGTTAGCCACTTTGGATTGAAGTTTGTCCCACCAATAGTTTTTGCCAGCTTCTTCAACGTCTTGTCCTCTCCAAATTGTCCACTTGGTCATATGATGTGGCACTCTTTGAGCAGTAGACAGCGAAGTTTGTCCCTCGGGGTAACGACCACTCGGCAAGTGAAGCGCCGTAGCCGGTAAGATTTGTCGAACCACAATTTTCCTTTATCATAACAGCCATGCTGCTTGTAGCCTCGTGGGAACTGTCGCTCGAGGTATGGGTCTCATTATAGCTAGAGGGTCACCACGTCAGTCATAAAATCTGGTTGGCGGCTAAGTGTGTCTGCCGGATTGATTTTGCCTGGCCAGTACTCGATTTCGTAGTTGATTTTGGATTAAAGGAACTCCATCTATCCGGTTTGACGTCAGCTGAGATTCGACCGCGTCTTCAAACATTCCAACGCATGTTAGACGGTGCACACGATGCATCGGCGACACTCAAAATAGCATCGCCACGGTCTTGAGCGCCTACATTACAGCCATCGTCACCTCCTCGTGTATTACTTAGTTGAGTTCCGGTCCTCGTATTTTTTTAGACATGCAGGCCACCGGTTTTTTGTTGGTGCCATGACCCTACAGAAGATTTGCGCCAATGGCTGGGTCTGATGCATGTTGGTCATGACGTACTCGACCGTTGGACCCGCCACCCGTAGGGCTGGCGCCAAGATCAGAGCGTTCTATATCCCCAGCACCACTCGTTTTCTTTTCGATTGAAGTCGGAAAGAGGCACTGACACTCAAGCGTAGTCCCGTACGAATTGCCCATAGTAATTGCAGAATCCGAGAAAAACCTAAATTTTTTTACGTTGGTTGGCGTCATCCTATCAGCGATTGTTGTCACTTTTTTGGATTCATGGTGATGTGCCCCCTGTTGATGACGTGACCCAAAAACTCAATCGAATGACGAACGAAGTTGCATTTTGATAGTTTTTTAAAAATAATCTCCTTGTAAGAGTTTGAGAGCTTTTCGATGATGTCCATCGAGCTCCTCCGAGGTGTGGTTGTACAACAGAATGTCATCGAGGTACACCACAACAAAATCGTCGAGGTACGGACGGAATTCTTTTTCATTACCATCACAAACGTCGCCAGGACATTTGTGAGTCGAAATGACATGACCGTGAGCTCAAAGTGCTCGTATCGAGTTCGGAACGCCGTCTTCTCGATGTTGGCATATGCCACAGGTATCCGCTACGTAAGTCGATTTTGCTGAAAATTTGGGCCCCTCGAAGTTGGTTGAAAAGGTCAACAGCTCGCGGAAGAGGGCAGTAGTTCTTGATAGTGGCGTCGTTCAACGTATGATTATCCACGCAATTGCATCCCTCCAATTTTCTTTTTACGAATAGTCTTGGTGCGGCGTATGGTGACGTAGATGGGCAGATGAACTCCTGACCGAGCATGTCTTCAAGCTGCCTTGTCAACTCAGTCAACTCGTTATTTCTCATCCCATAGGCCCCTTGAATGGTAGGTCTGCTGCTTGACTTCGGTTCGATGCAATGGTCAATGTCTTGCTGAGGAGGTGAATTCTTCGGGGAGCTCGTCGGGGAAGACGTTCGCATAGTCTTGGATGAGGTGTGCGAACTCTTCTGGTACCATCGCAAATGTTTTTAATGCCAATGAGGCTGATGAGGCCAATGATGAGTCAGCTATTGCCACTTCTGCTTCCTCCATTGGCTCGATACGTATCAGCCACGCATAGGCTCCTCGTCATAAATAGTGCTTGGCCACGTTGAGCGGCATCGGCTGCACAGGTTGTTGTTTTTTGGCTTTCGCAGCTTCCTCTCATACTTCCACCTCTACTGCTTGCACTGTCGACTTCCGTCCCGCACGCAGAAGTTGTTGTTTGGCACCGTTGATCTCCACGTAGAAGTTGCCATTATTTAGTCGACATGCGGATTGTGCCTGTATAGGGAATCTCGTCCGAGGATGGTTTTGTGGTTGCTCCTTGGCCAAGACCTAAAGATAGTTACATCATGTTGATATCCCACTTGTAGTCATAGTGGTTATTGGAGTCTCCATGTTTGTAGTCTTCCATCAACAGTTTCCCCTTCAAAAACCCCTGGTTTGGTGTGCAACCCTAGCTTGCAAACCAATTTGTTGCTCATGAAGCTGTTTGAGGCTCCTCCATCCAGTAGTCCCGGTACCATTCTAAACGTCTGCATCCTCAAGGCTGGACCTTTTGCAGTATTGCCAGCTGGTCGTCCTCGTACCCCTTGTCAAACTTTGCAATCTCAGAAATCCTCTGTGACAATGAAGGCCGTTAGTATGGGCGATCGTTTGGCCCAGATCGCTCCTCACAGATACGAGTTGCACCTTTTACTCGTTTCCTCAACTGTTTCCTGACTTCTTTTTCTTTAACTTCCCCCCATCCCCCTTTTGGTTTCCTATTTGATCCAAAAACTACGAGTGATGTGCCCGACCGTTTTGCAGTTGTAACAGGTTCATGTATATCTCTAGTTGATGGGGTCCACTTCCATCGAAGTCAAGGATTCCGCCGACTGTTTTTGTTCTTCTTCCATTTCCACGATAACTGTGGTTAGGAGGTCGCTAGCCATAGGACGCCCGTGTATGCAAGAGTTGTAGTCGGTGCTGTCGATCCTTTCTGCTGTTGCAATCATCCGTGGCAAGTCATTTTGAGTGCTGAAAATGTTGAATGCTCGCCGGATGTCTTCCTTCAAGCCGTTGTAGTGAAAACGGAGTTTGTCGGAGGCAATGTCTGCTCCGGTGATGATCTCGCTGAATCTCCACGTGTACTACACCACGCTGGACTGCTGACGTAGACGTTGAAGCTTGTACCGTGCTTTGGATTTCTAGTTCAGTCGTCCAAAGCGTACGAGCATCGCACGTAAAAATTCATTCCAGTCCGTTAGCGGCGTTATCGTGTCTTACCACTATGGTTTGATCTGCTCCAAGGGTTTAATGCATGCGGTCAGAGATGTGAGACAGACGTTGTAGGCCGTCGATGAGGCCCCACCGGCCTCCTGCTGCCGTTGGATGATCTTTAGGTCGGACCACCAACTCAACACCGTGCCATGCAAAAAGGCGGCCGCGAGGTTAGTTTTCTTTTGATTGTCGTTGACCCGTGCAGTGGTGAAGTCCACCTCCAAACTCGTCAGCCACATCCAAACCATTGGTCCTCTTGAGTTGGCAGGATCAAACGGTTTGGGTGGAGCTGGAGTCTAGTGCATCTTGGGTTTGCTCGAGATTCGGGAATTTCTCTCGATGAGCACCGCTTCACGCACACCTGCGTTGCAAAGAGCCTCCATCGCGCCATTGAGTTGTTGGAGGAGGTCGTTGTTGTTCCCCTCGAATGCGGAGATCATATTCGCCAATTCCTTGTTGATCCGCGCCTTTCGTCCCCTGCCACCTCATGTCCTTGGTGTCGTCGTCGAGGCTATCGGTTGGGACGCCTGGTTTATTGCTGTTGGGTCCATGACCGGATTGGTCGCCGAAGCCATTGGGATTGTCACACCTGCCGCAAATCCTTCCATGCCAGCATTCACCATGGCTTTAGGGTTGTTGTGCATTGGCACGTTCTGCTCCTCCATTGGTGACGGCGTTGCCGAAGACCTGCCGTTGGTTGTTGGTTGCGCTTGCTCGCCTTACGTTGTAGTTGCAAAGTCTGCAAAGTCTTGACATGCGAGATGCGTTGATGGCTTGTGCAAGGTAGACCTTCGGATGGGTAAAGTAGTCGGATGCCTCTCCAGTACTGCATCACTCTGATACCAAGTGTTACGCCGAATAGAGCGTAGATGGTGAACACTTGGAGGTTGGGAGGAAAAGCACGATTTAGTACGTGGGACACACGAGCAATGTACAATTAGCACTAAGTGTACTTCGTTGACAAGTGTTGAAATGATCGAACATGTATATCCAAATGGCAAGAATGAAGTACAGTCGGGGTTATTAGGTCGATTGTCGAGCGACGCATGCGGAGTTGCGTCGTAAGTGGTCAGATTCAAGAAGGTCCACCGAGAAGTCGGGGGTCTTTGAGAATCGACGGTGAAGGTGCGGGATGCTTCTTTATAGATCCATATTCATCTCGGTGCGTCAAGAAGTTGATTGAAAGGTTATGATGCTTCTGTTTGTAGGTTCGCAAAAGTGGTCGAAGCTGTCGGAAGGTTCGGGAATATCCATAGAGGGCGGGGCAGTTGGCCAGTTTTCCCTCAACCATCAGAGTGAACATCACGGCCTTCGCAACGCAGTTGGCTGTTTATGTTATAACAGAGATGCCTACCCAGAAAGATTGGGAACTTGTGTATGTATCGTACGTAACACACAAGTCTCTAAACTCTGCGTGTGAGCATTTGTATCCTTACATTTATACCTTGCAGTACTTCATGATTTTTATTCCAATTGGCTGGGATCATTTTTACCACTTGCCCTGGCCTTCGTTGTTATGTTCCCAAAGGTTCGGACACGTTCGACCACTTTCCGTAAGGGTTGACATCAGTGTTGTAAACCTCATCAGTGGATGAATAATGTTCTTTCAACTTCTCGAAAGAGCTGTTATCTCAAGAAAATGTGCCTCAATGTTCTCGAGAGAAAGACTGGTGGTCTCTATGTTGCCCCTCTTGCTCTTTTTCCTAGCTCAGCCACTTTGGACTATTATCCAATTCAAGCACAAAGTATGCCAGTTCTGATTCCAAACTATCAAACTCTTCCAACACAAGGTATGTGATTCATACCATTGTATCTAGGTCATGTGGAACTTGTTTGTGGAAAACATGGAAAACCTATACGGCATGCACGAGAAACTTGTACACTGACTATTGGTGGGTTGATAGCAACATCAAAGTTAATAGCATGTTCAAAATACGAGTGATCACAAGATTTTTGTGACACTGGATCAAGTTGACAATGTATAGCCATTTTCAATGAAAGCAGTATCATCAAAAGACCAAACACGTCGTTTAATAAGTGTGCAACTTTTGCTTTGTGATAGCATGTACGTTGCTATCGTGTTGCTAGCCTTATGGAAAATGCGATTATTTGAATGGGGTACATGGATAACATGAAGGATGCCTATATCATGAGACGTGTTTTTCTGTGATTGTAAGGCATGCAAGTGACCTCTTGACTCAGTCCATACACACACCACTAGTGCAGGTGAGTAAAATGGCATGAAGCTCGAGGGGAACACATGGTGGGCTATGCATCATTGGCGTCTCAACTGGGTGAAGTATTAGCATGAGCTCCATCATGTCCAGTTGTGCCTGAGAGCGGATTTTCTGTTTTCCATATGTTGTGATTAGCTTTTCCTTAGCTACCATAAGATAGCTACACAGAGGGAGACATGCATCCATATGCGCTCATGGTTGACGTGGTTTTCCCCATATTGGTGTGCATGCTTGGCTAGCTGTGCTGTGTAGAACACGAGGTTGCTTACCCTACGAGGCCACACTTCTCGACTGTACCAAAGTGGGAAAAACACGATGGCATATTTGTCGACCGGTCGGTTTGACCTCACGATGGCAGCCTGGTCCCACATCAAACCATTTGCGTGGGTGGCCCGCTCGACCGGTTGCGATTACCTCGCTAGTAACTCACTTGTAAGCCTTGTAACACTTGAGTTTCACCTGTGACTCCCTTCCTTATTCCTGTTCACACCCAAGAACTCTCTACAGTGATTCTTACTCCTTGCTGTGCATAGAGCCAGTGTGTACTTGTGCATGCTTGGTGGCTTAAGTCAACAATTAGGACCACCTATTACTATCAGAGCAGGAGGGACAACTTTCTCCTCTTTGTCGATCCGGGTCCTCACGTGGTGTTGTGCAAACAAGGCCTTCGAGGCATTCTTGCAGTCTAAACCCAACCATGTGTGTACGACGTTACATCTCATTGCAGCTTGCTTCATTCAAGCAACACCATTGCCCGCTGTACGCAATTCCAAAAGTTGACAGCCCCAAAACCTGACAGCTCTGCTGCCTCTCATTCCTGCAGCTTCATAGCCCCACAGCAAAAGATCTTATGCCTCGCGACTTAGTTGCCTCGGAGATCTATTTCTCTGCAGCTCAGCACTCATACTACTCCGTGGCTCTCAGAGTCCGTATCCCTGCCTCTCAGATTTCTCCGCCACGCATCTCTGTTCCACATGGCAGCACCACTACGCCCACGTTCTCAACCATGCAGCTCCATTCCACAAGACATCAACACTACACAGGCTCTCATCCACGCATCTCCTATAGGCAACATAGCACCTTGCGACCAAAGTTATCTCCGTCGTCACCATCGCCACTCAGGTAGCTATTGAAGGTGACCCATAAGCAACAGTAGCATTTGCGGCTACCATTGCCCTCTCCAATGCAGCCGCTTCAATTCATTCCTCTATGCTAAGGTGTCATCTTCGTCCTCATCATTGACATCCGGCCACGATGTGCGCATCCTCATCACTATTACAAGGGCCATCTCCACCCTCATTGGTGCTGCCCTAACTGGAGTTGCCTGTCTGATTGTCTCTACCTATTCCTCTGTCGCAGTCATGGTAGCCTCAGCAACAGCTGTACTTCCACCTCTTTTTGCCTTGCGGCCCTAGTGCTTTTGAGCTCAGCACGCTCGCCTCCTCTTTGTCCCTTCTCTCCACCTTCACTCTTTTTGTGGCCATGTTTGTGAGTTCAGGTCCGTTACCTTGTAGCACAGCCTTGCGCCTTATCCACCATGTACTTTCTCGCCCAGTAGTGCAAGGGAAACTCTGCCAAGATTTTCTTCAGCAGATTCTTCCCTCACTCATCATGCTTGTTGATGATGAATAGTATGCCATCCTACAGGAAGAGTTGTGGCGAGAGTGCTCAGCTCTTCAAGCTGCTCTCACAGCACAACGTAATGCACTGAAAAGGGTGACCAGGAGAGATTTGCTGACACCACAGCAGACCTAGTCCTCAACCGCTTGTAGCCTACACTGCGCTTGGTACCCTCCACATCTACCACTGCTGGCATTGCTGCTGCCTTCTCCACCCTATCCACTTCCCCATTCAATGCCTCTGGCACTCTCACTTTTGACCCTCTTGTTGTCACCGCTGCTGCAAGCGCAGGTGACGCCAAAGCACTCTCCTTGCCATCGCGTTGCAAACCTGACTTTGACTCAGGACCTCCTCACTTCACTTCAAACCTCACCTTCTCTTCCTATGATGTTTGCTTCAATGCATGGACGCAAGGTGAACATCTTTGGAAATACCACGAACCGAGCTCCTCAGCCAATCCCCCAATTGCACCCATAGATGCTGAGTCCATAAGTGCTGTCCGTGCGCTCATTTGTGAAGGACTTAATGATCTCATTGATGAGATCAGATCCTACAATGCTTATACAACACGCCTCATGCCTACTGATCCCACTGGTCCTTATGCCCTCACAAAGTGTCGCACCACTGTCACTGGTTATGCATTACATAGTGTTCTCACTATCCAGTTCAACACATTATCTATTTGTGCTGATGAGACTGCGGATGCCTGTTGGGTCCGGAGTCTCCGATTGCAGTATGACCTTGGCAAAGTAACACTTGGGCAACTTCCTACAGTCCTCTCCATTGTCAACGGCCGCATCCCAAAACTGTCTGACATCTTTGAGGAGGTGAAGGCCTCTAAGCTCAAGTTTCTTGCATCCAAGCTTGTGCCTACTGATGTCCCCCCTGGCATTGGCGCCCTCCGAAAGTTCACTGCCCAATGTCTTATAGGCTGGTGGGGCATCCTGCAAAGAAAATGCATCCATCATGCTGCTATTGCAGCTGCCACCAGCGCACTCCCTTCTTCTATTCTCTGGCTTCCTCCAACTCATCGTCTTCGCCCTCCACCTCGGGCACCTCTCTCCTTAGTCAAGGAGGGGGGGTGGCCGTGGTTGCAGGGCAAGGCTAGTGGAAGCTGTGGTGTCGGTGGTCTAGCTGGCCATTGGAAGGGGAAGGGTTCCAATAGTGCCTCCTCTTCCACGTCCCCCTCTAGCACTGTACGTGTTGGAACTGTGGCACTACCGGCCACACTTTACCGAAGTGTACGGTGCCGCTAGATAACAACTATCTTGCGTCGGTGATGAGAGCACATTGGGTGTGCTCCTCCGGCGGTTCTGTGAGCTCTTCTTGTGCCCCCGCCTCCACGGCTACGGCTTGCCGCAGTTCCACTGTGTCCACAGAGGTTGCTGCCTACAGCACCACTATAACCGCTCCTCCTTTGCCTTACCCCTGGGGATGACCCCCAGGGTATGGGGGGCCGGTCTACTATGGGCCCCCCTCAGGTCCCTATTCTCCTCCCGCCTGGACACCCCCTGTCTACCCGTCTTGGCGCTCCTCTTCAGATCTTGTCATCATCCAAGACTTACTTGAGGATGAGCGCCAGTTGGACGCTACTCTATCCCACGCTGTCCACCAATGCCATCCACGTTATCAGTGAGGTTGGACTGGGTGTTCGGGGTCGGAGTCACTTACGTGTGTAGTTAATGGGCAGTTACGTGGTCCCGCATCTAGTCACGTTCAAGGGTCATCCTATTGATTTCTCGTTGATTGAGGAATGACAATCTACTTTCTTGTCCCGGTGTCTCATCGCCTATGGTCAGCATCGTGCGCCCCCATTGCCACCTTCAGTCGTGACCTTGCCACTATCCGCGTGTCGGGTGGCTTCTGGATGCATAACTCTGGGGCCATCCACCACATGAGTTTGTTGCGTTTGTCCTTTGTCTCACGTGGCCATGTTGGCTCTATCCGCTTTGTGTGCACTGGCTCTGGCCAACTCCTCTCTGTTTAGGGCGTTGGGGTCGTTGGTTTTTTCAACCCGAGCGGGGAACTGTTCTTGCCTCATGTACTACTTGTTCCCACTCTTGAGTTGAGTCTTCTCTCTGTCACAACCTTGATCACCAGGGCATGGAATTATCCTCTAGTTTCCGCGATTCCTCTGTGTCTTGTTGCACCACTGGCCGGATCTTACTGTTGGGAAAATGTTGTGACCGCTTGTTTTGTAATTCCTCCCTTGTTCCTGTCTCTGCCCCTGCTTTCCATGTCCACTTTTTTGCTCAATTTCCCTCACACACAGGTATTTGCTACATCGCCGCCTGTGCCACATTCACACTAATGCCATTGATATCCTGCTTTGCGTGCTTCGAGTGGATGGTCTCGATGCTGCCACCTTTCCTGCTCCTTGTCCTAATGATTGCCTTGACTTTGCACGAGGCAAAATGCATAGGTCCCCATTCTCCACATCTGAGTCACGTACCTCCTATCCCCTTGATCTGTTGCACCCTGATGTCATCAGGTCCGTTCCTCAAGAGGCTCTTGGGGGGCTTGGTTGCTATGTCCTGTGTCTCACTAATGACTTATAGCGCATGCATTGGGTCTCCGCTCTCAAGTAAAAGAGTGATTTCTGCTCCATCATTGAGACCTAGATTCCCCAAGCTAAACTTGCATGTCGTTGCTGCCTTCGTGTCCTTTGTTGTGACCGAGGTGGAGAATTCATGGATCCCACTGCTTGCTTCCTTATGTCCCACAGGATGTGTAGGAAGGTTATAGCCCCCTACACACCTCAATAGAATGGTGTGTTTGAATACTCGAATAGGACCCTCGCTCACGGTATCCGCACCCTCCTTAGTGCCTCTGACCTTCCTCCTCTCTTCTCCCTTGAGGCCATGTCGTACATGACCTGGGTCTGGAACCATGTGCCACACAACCCTCTCCCTTGTCATGTCACCCCTTTCGAGCTATGGTTAGGACGTCGCGCTCACCTTCACCTTGCTGTCTGGGGCTGTGTTCTTGCTAGTTGGCTTCCCAAAGACCTTTAGGATAGCAAACTTTGTCCCTGTGCCTGCTTGTGTACGTTTCTCAGTGTCTCTACCATGTCCAAAGTGTGGCGCTTCTAGGATCTCGACTGTGCACATGTTGTCAAATCTTGTGACGCCCTCTTCTTTGATGATGCCTTTCCTCGTGACTTATCCCATGTTGTTTCACCCTCTTCCCTGTGCTTGCTTTGTCGGCTTAGGAGGGTGGGTCTCTTCGTGTTGAAAAATTGCCCCTCCGCATGCCCAAGTGCAACGCCGGGAGGCGCTGACGAGCCGCCAGAAAATCGAAACTCCGCTCCGGCGGATCTGGCGACTTGACATTTGCTCAGATCCTAAAATGAAGGATTTTCCCTAAAATTTTACAAGTCTCTGAATCCGGTGGAAGTTGTTTCGCCGGAATCGGACAAGTATCGAGGGAGATATGGCTTTCCAAAGTTGGGCTATGCGCAGCGGCTCTGGGAGCCGGCTGCGACTCGAAATCCGGTCGATAATCGACCGGACCGAGTAACAAAAAATACCATGTGGAGAAAATGCTTCGATAGGCCTGCCGAGGCGTCCGGTGGATGATCCACCTGATCCGGCGGATCATCCACCGGATCCAGTAGTGCAGGTTGTTACTGAGGGACTTAGCCAAAATCCTGGCTCGACGTCCGAAACTCAGTAGTACGTTTTGTTACTCAGGGACTTGGTCAAAATTCTGACTGTAGGTCCGCGGACATGTTTCGAACCTCGTCACACCCCATCACCAAACACGACCCAAAAGTAGATAGGGTGTGTGGAAACAGTGCAGGGGACCCATAAACCATGTGCAATGGGACATGCGCTTTGGGAAAGGCGCTTCGCACGTGAATGAAGGCGCCACGGCGAGTGGCCGCGTCAGGCTTCTGTGGTGGGTGAGACCTGCACTTCGACAAGCATAACTTGAGCTACTCTTGGCCAAATCGCGCGCAATTTGGTGCGTTGGAAAGCTCATGACTAGCCCTATAAATGTTGTGATTATGTTCATGTTCAAAAACTAACGCCAAACGACGTTATTCCCTTTGCAAACTGACTGTCTCTAAATTCTTGCTCACATAGCGTGAGGCGACCAGAAAGCTCACGCTCAGTCTCAGATTCGCCCAAAACAGTAGACGTGAACCACTAGAGACGATCAGAAACGCAGATCTCGTCCTGACACTCCATGCATCCTATCTTGCAGGGATCCCTCCTTCTCCCCATGATACAGCTCCTTCTTCATCTGGTCCCTCTTCTCCTCCCTCCTCTCCTGTCACTTCATTGTCTACCCCGCTTCCGAGCTCTCCGACCGGTTCTCCTACTAGGACTTTTCCGAAGCTCTCACTAGAGCTTTCTCCCTTAATCTCCTCTGAGTCCACCTCAGCGCCCCTCAGCACTCCGACACGGCCTGATGATGTCTGCGCATAGTTACCCCCACGTGTCGTTCCTGGATCACCTCTGATGCTTGCTCTACAGACCTGTACATCCATTGGTGTGATAGAATCTCTGCATTTCTCTAATGCCCTTCTAGTTTGGATAGAGTCATACACTTGCATAGGGCGACTTTGTTCACTTCCATACCACTCTGCTTCTCAACCCTCCCAATCGTCTCAGCGCCACACTTGGTCCAGTGCATCCTCCAACGCAGCTGGCTCTTCTGCCAGGCCTACTGGTTTGGATGCACTCGGACTGGCTGTTAATTTTGGCCACCTTAACTTAGGAGTGGGCTATGTGCTTGTGGCTCATGAGTTCCACGGTGCCCTTGAGGCACCTATCACTGACTATGTCACCGCCTGTTTTGTAGCGAATGGGCTTCCTTCACTTCTCCCAAAGCCTACCATTGTTTGACAGGAACATAAGGGAGCCGACACTAACGTCTGGTGAAAGTCCATGCATGAGGATCTCACCACCCTCAATGAACATGAGGTCTTCAAAAATTTTGATCTCCCACCAGGTCGCCAGGTTGTCTCGGCTCGCAGGATTATCCAACGTAAGCTGAAGCCAAACAAAAAGGTTGACAGATAAAAAGCTAGGCTCAATGCCAAGGGATTCTCCCAGATTTTGGACATTGACTTTGACAAGACGTTTGATCCAGTTGGGCGATACACCACCGCCCCTGCTCTTTTGAGTCTAGTCACCCAGAATGAACTGGAACTCGAGCAGATGGATGTTGAAAATGCATTCATGCACGGATGCCTGGATGAGGAACTCTACATGGTGAGGCCTCCTGGCTTCACTCACGTCAAAAACAAGGTCTAGCAGCTGTGTAGGACCCTGTATGGGCTCAAGCAGTCATCCTGATGTTGGAACATGGAAATCTCCTCCTCGCTTGAGAGAGGTGGCTACCGTCATAGCATTATCGATCCAGCACTCTGCTTGAGTATACCCTTGGAGCCCTTCGTCTACATTTTGGTCTATGTCAACAGCCTTCTCATTAAATTACCCAATCCTGTTGTTGTGTAGTCAGTGAAGTCCCTCCTGCAGTCCACATACACGATGAAGGACATAGGTCTAGCTCGAGTGTTCTGCGGCATGGAACTTGAGCGTGGCCGCCAGCATAGCATGCTACACATACACCAAGTTGCCTACATACGTAGTCTTGGGGAGCACATTATTTGCTTGTTGACAAACACTCCGACTTCATCTACGCTGATGAATCCAGCAGTTCAGCGCATGTTGAAGTCACTTGACACATCCTACCTGAGAGAGCTTGTCGATGTCATCGATAACCTTGGAGTTATTGGGTCCCTGATATACCTCGCCACCACCACCCGAGCGGATGTGGCCTTCTCGGTCAACTTCCTTGCTCAGTTCTCCAAGAAACCTTGACAGAGGCACCTCAAGGCAGCGCTGCATGTTGTTTGCTATGCACTCTCCACTACGCATGCGGGGCTGTGCTATAGATCACAAACCTCTTTGGTCGTTGACAGGTACACTAATAGTGATTGGGCTCATGACACATACGCACGCAGTCGCACCGGCTAAATCTTTCTTGTGGGTGGGACTGTCTTCTTGTGGAAGAATGGAAAATGAATGTGACCCATAATGGGATGTGTTGCACTTAACTCCAGTGAGGCAGAGTACGTAGCACCTGGAGTAGGTACGTGTGAAATTGTGTGTGGCTGACCAGCTTGTTATAACAACTTTGTGCGGTTATTTGCTGCATCACACTGTACTATGGCAAGCAAAGCACCAAGGTAATCGCCAAGCATGATGGCATGCATCACTCACGCACCAAGCAAATCAACATTGAGCATAACTTTGCACGCAAGCGCATTACTGCTGGAGAAGTTCAGGTTGTCTATGTTGATACTGGTCAGTAGCGTGCAGACTTTCTCACCAAAGCTCTTAGCAATGGGACGTTCAAGGCTGCCATGCATGCGGTTGGTCTGTTGCGTGCAGGTGATGCCCCTGGTTGATGTGCATAATCCTTGTCAGTTGTTGTCTTGTTTGACATTGTGCCGCTGTGCTCTAAGCGGTGTGTGGACTATTCCTCTGTAGATCATGGAGGAGTGTTGGTTGTGACTTTCAGACATGCAAGTCACCTTTTGACTCCGTCCATACAGACATACACCACTACTACAGGTGACTAAATGGACACGAATCCTAAGGGGCACACATTGCGGGTGATGCATCATTGGTGTCTCTGCTGGGTGCAAGATTGGTGCGAGGTCCATCATGTCCAGTTGTGCCTGAGAGCAGATTTGCTGCTGTCAACATGTTATGATTAGCTCTCACTTAGCTAACATGAAAGAGTTACATAGAGGGAGACATGCATCCACATACACTTATGGTTGATGTGGTTTTCCTCATGATTGGTATGCATGCCTAGCTAGATGTGTTGTGTAGAACACTGGGTTGCTGATCCTATGGGGCTATACTCTCTTTTATACCAAGACGGGATATTCACCAACCGGTGGGTTCGACCCTGGGGTGGCGGCCTGGCCCCACGTTGAGCCACTCGCATGGGTGGCCCAGTCGATCAGTTGCTATCACCTTTCTAGCTTGTTACTTCTTTCCTTGTTGTTGTTCACACCTGCTAAATCTCTACAAGGATTCTTACTCAATGTTCTACATGTTGTACTGGAGCTATCGTGTGCTTGTGCATGCTAGGCGGCTTAAGCCAATAGCTAGCACCACCTAACAGATGGTGCAATTGAATGGAATCCATGTAATCATTGTGAGCTTGATCTGAAGGAGGTTAACTCGTGACACTTTTATCCAATTCTTGCTTGTAGATGTTAGCAACTACGCAAGAAGGCCCTATATGTCCTTGAGACTCAGTAGTATTGAGTCATGCACACACATTAGTCTAAGTGACAAAATGGTTGATGCTGGCATTGAGCTCTGGTATGTGATGAACAAGATATTGTTTAAGTGGACTTTAAATGGTAAAACCATTGGCACCTTATCACTTGTTGAGGAACACAAGGTAAATCAATATGCCCTACCGATACCAAAGATTGAACTGCATGATTTTTTGTTAAAAAACCATGCACAAAATACTGGATAAAAAATGCAACAAACAAGAAGGAAGGGCTCCTCCATGGGTCGTTGATGATTTGAGACACCATAGTGTGGTGGTTGTAGAGTTTAGAAGCCAATTAAATTGTTATCATGTCGTATAGCAAGATCAACTGAACGTCAAAGACAAAAAACAACTGAAGGGGACACCTTCAGTCTATGATCACTTGATGAGTGAATATGTTACGAAAATTGACATACACAAGTAATTGAACTGATGTCCGATGGGTATGTCCATTGTTTGGTCCAAACCCTATTCTCAAGAGGAAAACAAGGGAAAATCCATTTCCATTGTTGGATTCGTAAATTACTATGATTATCTCACATTTCTACATGAAGCAATTACGTCATAGCTGGGAAAAGGACAAGCCCTGGGGATAGAGCCCAAAGCCAGTGACCACGGAGACGACTTGTAAGCTGATTGCCTTACGCTAATAGTGTCTTAGCACCCACATCTCGGTGGTCCGACTGACCACGCAACAAGTCTAAATCAACATCGTGACAAATCCATGACCTGTACATTGCAACAGATGTTGATGTGAACGTACTCATCAGATTGGGCCTTGAAGAACGGCATTTCTCATCAGATTCTGTCAATGCTTTTAAGAAGTATCGGGACTTGAGAGGACCGTGACATGTTATGCCAGCGGTGTATGTCATGCACTTCAAACATCATGTGGATGGATTCATATCATGCCAAACGTATGGCATAGCACCATCTGTGCAATATCAAAATGCAAAAGAATGTCAGCAAGTGGTTTGCTTGCACAAGACCAATATCCGACAAAAATCACAGATAAAACATCTCTTGGTGCAACCAGGTGACTCAGAAGGACATAGGATGTTTTGGCAAATACAATTTTTCATCCATGGATAGACATTGTATTTGACTACGGTGTTATTGAACCATGCTTTGTAGACCTGGAAGGTCTTGGTAAAGCGATTGAAATCCCTTGTTCTTGGAGATAGTTCACCACATGTACGTTGTCAAATGCAAGTGCATGATGTATTTGGATGTCTCTATGGTGGTTTCCATAACATAATTGTTTTCCAGATGTCTTCACTGAGGGTAATACTCTCTACGAGTGCCTCAAGAAATTCATTAAGAAACACTCTTTTGAGTGGACATACCAATGTACACCATATAGAAATAAATGCAAGCAGATTGTTCCGCCTTGGCAGATGTACCCCACGGCATACTCTTGGGATTCATTTTCCTATTTGACCTTATTCTTCAAAGGATATGTGTTTTCCAATTGTCTATACAAGTCACAAATTCCTTGCAAGGATTTGTACACATGACAAGCTATCAATGATCTTTTATATGGAATCCTCGTATGAGATTACACGAACGGAACAGAATCTATGAACCGGTCACTATACAGATGGACACGATCCATGTAGGTTGATAGCAGTTATCTAAGCTAGCTTGTTTAAAAGTCAACATACATTTTGTATGGATGTGAGAGGCAGCCTGTTGTACCAATTTCAAACAAAAAAGAGGGGATGTTGGTTGAGATGAACACATGGCTCGTTGTTGTGTCTGATGACGTACTTTGACTACATTGTTGTGTCTGATGACGTACGTTGACTACAAATGTGAATGCCAGACGGCCCATGCCACCTATTTCAAAGATGAGTACAATCTCCAAAAGGACAAAAGGTGTGCTCGGAAACCATGTCTTAGGGTCTTGGTGCCTCCCAATCCTAAGATCAAGCTTGCATGCAAGTTGCATGGGCTTAGTTCAACTTGGTTGAGTTTTTCTACCAATTCACAGGAGTTGAAAGAGGTGTGGTAGACCTACAAGTGGTCATGAGCATGTGCTTTAAACGGGGAGGAGCGATGTCCAAACCATGGACTGCAAGTACTGGAAAGGTTGCGAGGAGATACCGCCTTGGAAGTAATCCCTAGTAAATGTTTCTACTTTGATGACATGCAAAACTGTGTTGTGGACGTGGATGGTTCTTGTGGGGATGACCGGTTAACTAGTCGCAGAAAGCTCCTTGCAAAGGGAGAGGACGAGTCACCACAACACAATGTTAAACTCATACCACATGGAACATGGGGAAAACGAGTGATGTCCACCTGGAAGGGCGTTGTTGGCAATGTACATCCCAGGAGGTATTGGCCATATCTCTAATTCACATGTGCGATGGATCTTTGGCGATGACGCATCAGTGCTTGTGGAAAATGTCCAAAAGTTATATGCATCTCATACTGGAAAAAACCAAGGGATCACGCGATCAACACTAGATGTTGTAAGGAAATTACCATAATTACAAAAACCACACATGTGTGTGATTGATTCTGCGTATATTTGACGAAACCGTGTTGCAATTGACAAGAGTTCGCTACTGTGCACTTATCTTCATACGTGGTTTGCATCGTGGAGCATGCGATGATAAAATCCCAGTGAGTAGAGTTGAACCAGGATGGTTCAAAGCAAGGGGAGGGGGGCATGTACACCATTTCACAGTTAAAATGGCCTTTGAACTTTTATCACGTACCGTGGGGACTCAGGGCTTGTGTGTGAAGGAACTTTATATTGTATCAAACTGTCTAGCTTGAGTCTAGCCATGAAAATAGCCATTGGCCGGATAAAAGGCAAAGGGAGTGCCATAAAAAAAAACCCAATGCATCACTCCTCCTCCACTCCTAGATTGGTGCTCGGGTATTCTTTCAGCATGGAGCCTCCACGTAAAACAATTAGGCTTTGATTTTTTCTTACATCCATGTCATGTGACGACCTTGTAAATTCGTAGAGCAATGTGTCCCTGCCAAAAAGGTCTTCCATTACCATTCGCTCCTCCTCCTTGGACTTAGACTATGAGGGCTTAATTTCATTTTTAAAGTTGATCACAAAACAGACCTTGGCCAATACATCCATTTAATCATCTACAAAGTTCCTTCTCGACTGTCCATTTTAAACTATAAAGGTTACAATATCCCTCTCACTTGTTACGCTTTAGCAATAGCCATCTTGCCAGGCAGAATGATGCCTCCTACACTACTATGGGCCTCACACCTTCTTCCTCTGAATCATTCCTAAGGAGCTTGATCAATGTATTGCAATCACGTCATCTTTCCACACGTAGTGGTAACCATCTTGAAACACCACACTCATGACTACAATGAGGCTATCCATCTTTGTCAGCTGGTCAAAGGCATATCGTAGACCCAATATTAGCCCCTTTGGCTCAACTCCTAATTACCCCAAATTCTGACCCCCTTACTTTATCATGTGGTAAAGGTCTCAACCCGCAAGGCAAGCAAGGACTCCAGTAAAGGATGTTGCCCCCCTTGGCCGCACGGACTGACCAAGTGGCTGGAGGAGTGTATAGAAGAGTTGCATGGTCCAACCCCGGTTTCCTCCATGAATTCTAGTAATGACACAACTCTATAACTCAGCCGATTCCAGGGAGTGCTCTCATACAAAGAGCCAGATGGTGGGAGGGGTAGGAGGAGCTCGAAAAGGGGTTGATGGGTCACTCTAGATTCCTCGTACAAGAAAAAAACCCACACCTTCATCTATATGTCATAAAAATGCTTCATGAAGATGTGAAAGTGGAGAAGTACAAGGCGCGGCTGGTGGAAAAAGGGGTTTGCACAATGCAGGGGCGAGCACTATGATGAGATGTTTGCCCCTTTGCCAAGTTCACGAGCATCCAGGCGATCCTCACTGTGGCAGCTACCAAGAACATGGAGCTGTACCAAATGGACGTAAAATATGCGTTCCTCAATGGCATCCTCGACAAGGGGATCTTCATCGAGGTGCCGGAGGGAGTGGGAGCACTAGTGGGCAAGGTGTATAGGTTACGCAAGTCATTGTACGGGCTACAGCAGTCGCTGCGGTGCTGGTACCAGCAGATGGACGGCTGCGTTACAGAGCTTGGCTTCAAGCGTTGTGAATCTGATCACAGTGTGTACATACCGCACAACAACCAGCTCCATAACATTGTTGCACTCTTTGTGGATAACCTGCTTTTGTGTTCCTCTTGTCCGCATGCTCTACAGTAGCCGAAGGAGCAGCTAAGCAGCAGAATTCAGATGTCCGACATGGGGGAACTGGACTACAAGCTCGGGGTGAGCATAACGCGGAACCGGAGTACGCGCACGCTTGAGTTGGGATAGGCCAAGTACGTGGCTTAAGTGCTGAAGCAGTATGGCATGGAGGACTGCAAACTTGCTAGCAGTCCGGTCTCCACAACCTGTAACCTGAGCGTGGCAATGTCATCGCAAACCAATGAAGAGCGGGAGGAAAAGGCAGGGGTGCCGTACAAGTCCGCGGTGGGCAGCCTCACGTACGTCATGGTGGCGACTCAACCGGACCTGGCTTACGTGATGGGCCAGGTGAGCAGGTACGTGGCTGACCCAGGACCACTACATTGGAAGGCGGTCAAGCGCAACCTCTGCTACCTGTAGGAGATGCGACATGCGTGCCTCGGGTTTGACGTCAAGGGGAAGACCGACCCCTCGCATCTGGTCTACTACACAGACGCAGAATATGTCGGTGACATGGACAAGCGGAAGGCCACCTCCAAACACGTGTTCTTCCTCACAGGTGCAACGGTCTCATGGTGGAGCAGAAAACAAGTCTACGTCACCACCTTCACAGTGGATACGAAGTACATCGCGTTGGCCAAAGCAGTCAAGGAGGCGGTGTGGCTCCGTCGGCTATTGGGGGAGCTTGGCGTGCCGCAATGGGAGCCTCCAATGGTACAAGAATAAAACACCAGCTCCATCTTGCAAACCATCAATCCAACGAGGCATATGAGGACAAAACACATAGGCATGCGCTACCACTATGCAAGCAACATGGTCCAAAAAGGGCATGTCGTGCTACAACATTGTAGAACGATGCACATGCTTGCAGATTTCTTGACCAAGGCATAGCCCAGAGATCGCCATGTCCTCGGTGCAGCTGGCCTTGGGCTTACGGGCTATGATGGGCTCAAGGGCGCTATAGAAGATAAGCAAGAGTGAACAGGGAGGCATCCAAGATGGCAGGTGCAAGGGGGAGTCTGATACATATTGCCCGGTGCCAAGTCCGGGAGTCGCCATTTGTCAGGAAGATGACTCTAGATCCTTGTACAGTGCAGTTTTGCAAGCATGGATAAATGTTCAGGAATTAGAGGAAACGCTGGACCAGCTGCAATTTAGATTGCAGCAATCGGCTAAGAATTGAGGGAGTTCTGGTCCGTTTGGACGGCAGACTTGGTACTGGCTGAAAAAATGATCCGGCGGTGACCAGTTTGACTCCCACCATGCACACCATGGCCGAGGCACCCCTTGTGAGATGCTAGCAGCAATATCCCATGGTTAACTTGAGCCATATGCGCCTCGGAATGACGGTCTGGTGCTTCATTGGGATCCAGGTCGCTTTAGACGCCTGTCACTCCCGCTGGTGCCGTGTCAGGGACGGAAACCCAATTATGCACTCCAAATTGTGTAACAGGCGCTATGGTGTTCCAAATTGCACGTGGTTTGATGCGTTGGAAAGCTTGTAACTAGCACTATAACTTTGCTGATTTCGTCCTTGTCAAAATTTCCAACCATGATTGATCCCCGGCTCTTCGAACTTTGGATGTTGTTGAGTTCCTTCAGATTTCTGCTCACATAACGTGTGGCAACCAGAAAGCACACACATTGTCTAAAACTGCTACGCAAAAGAGCTGTGAACCTCAGGACGTGGTCAGGCCACATTGGAGTCACATTTCCAACACAATGCCCAAGTTCCTGGCATCAATGATGTGATCACGATGTGGAACTCCTCCGAGCTGCTCCATCCCGTGTATAGTAACCTATCAGCAACCTGATTTGGCTCCCGGCCGCAGGAAATCCCATCAATGCAGCTCGTGGTAACATAGGCCTTGTCTTGTGGTCCTCCAAGGTGATCTCCTTTGTGTGTTTTCTTTAGCACACTTGGTTAACCACTTCAAGAGAGTTCTGAAATGGCCACCAAAGTCTGAATGTGATTGTCTTTTTGCGATCCATCTGCCACATGTGGCTTACCACTACAAGGAATTCCCCAAAGACTACCAAACATCAGACTCCCGCCTTTACAGCCACTTCCAGAGCTAAATGCAATGCCATGTACTCCGTGTCACTGTTTTTTGTGGGACCTGGTGAGAGAAAATAGGGAAACCATAGCGGAATTCTTATTGCGTTGTAAATATCTGTCCCACCATGTTTTACTCCTAATTCGCACCATGTCAAAGAAGAGCCAGTGTGGCTCATCTCCATAACAAGGAAGAGGAGAAAAAGGAAAGTGGTGTGAGGAGTGGTTAAGGGGGAGAAACCAGTCTAGGAGTAGGAGGAGAAGGTGGAAAAGGGGGACATGATGTGGGAGGACGGGGGGTTGAAGAAGGGATGGGGGCGATGAAAGAGCAAAGAAAAGGAATGGGGTGAGAATGGAGGTATGGAGAGAAGAGACTACGTATATGGGAGAAAAGGGGACGTTTACGACAGATTATTATCTTATGGGTGAAGGCGTGGTCTTTGTACCCATGGATGTTAGCCCATGTTGTAGTGTATTTTAGCCTATGATGTCAGTTTCACGGAACCCTAATATGGTAGCTTTCACCGTGGCTCTCGCAGGACCCTACTGCTTTCCCTACCACTATGTCTATCATTTCCCTTGTTTTTATCCATGATATTACCATGGTCATAGATTTTCAATAGCCCCTACCTCCTTCTTCAATGAACCACTTGTCAGACTTGTCATAGAACTTCGCTTGGCTCAAACCGTGGCTCTTATTTGTACCCGAATCCTTGCAGTTAGCATAGCTACTGTTCCTTTTATAGACCGTGTTTCCATTTTATTACACCAGCTAAATTTTTTGTTCCAGAACTGGGTCTCATCCTTGTCGTTGCTCTTGTTGGACATCTTGCCATGGCTCCTTTGATTGAACGTACTGCAACCACAACTCTTTTCACTAATAAAACATTGCTCATCCCTCTAGCTATTGCTCAATATGTTAACAGTTCCGTTAAGCCACGTTGTTGAATTTTCTACCAACCTTACAACTAACCCTACTGCTATCAACACCACTCGTGTGGCTGGACTAACTCTGTTACCTTGTTGGTATCTTTGAGGAGCTCACGTCATCTAATGCCCTCCCTCCATGACCTGCTGCCACCCTCTCGGCCTTACTGCATGCCGCTTCCAACTTCCTTAGGAAGAGGATCACACACGCCACCTTCCTTTGTAACGTTAGGGCTAGGAAAGCTTGGCAAAATCATTGGCCCCTCCTTCCCCAAGAGATTTAGTCTGCGATGTTTGAGTCCAAGAGGCTACAATTTGTCTTTATCGAGGGCATGACATTGAAGGGTGACCATTTTTTTTCCCCTGCTCCATTGGCCAGATCCCAACAGAAGTGCACCCTAAGGGCAGAAGGACGTTGTTCCATATCATTGAGGAAAACAACCACATGTGGTGTAGTCAAAGACAATGGCGGCCTGTGGCCAGTAACTCCATCAAGAGCCATCAAGTATTGTGTGTGTGTTGGAGACCTTGTCGTGAATGCTGGATACCAAAAAAAAGTGCGTATCCCATGTGGTTGCATTTTGGATAGGGGAACAGTGGTGGGCTGTAGCCCCTCCTTAGGAGGCTGGAGTAGATTTCCTTGCAGGGGAGCCAAAATTTGTTGTGGACCAAAGTCAAGGCTTCATGAAGATTCATGTTAAATAGTCCACCACTAAGATGTAACATTGTTGCTCTCCTGTCCGTCTCTTCTACACCCGATCTGACAGTGACTAGACCCGGTATTCTTCCTCCTACACGTGCTACACATAAACTTGACTTGTGTGATAAAGTATAGCATCCGTCTACTCATCCTAAGAAATCTACCAACGGCATTTTCAATGACCCTTGTTGTTGCTCTAAAAAAAGCACCTGTTGTGGATTCTAAAAGAATAAATTCTGTCACTACTCAAGTAAGTTTCCCTGTGAATACTCATACACCTGATATAACTTCTGATGCATGTCCTGCTATACCCCCTACTTCTACCCCTGATGTTGCCATAAACATTCTCCATACTTTAGTCCCTACTACCACCGCCATCTTCGTCCCTGTTTTGGACTATATTCCTACCTCAATAAATCATGCTGGTGGAGGAGCTACAATTACCATTCATCATATAAGGGGCAATGCTGTGGCCTTAGCTCTAGAGGTATTTGCAATCGCATCTCTTTGAGCCATCGAGTATACCGCAATACCGACGAGCCGTGATGACAAGTCGAGAGATCATCGTGACTCACACACCAACACTCCCCTGTGACCCATAGATGCCTGTCACCACTAGGGAGCAAGGATCACAACACGATGGCAATGACAGCACACTGCAAGGGGCAAGAGACAGGGCCACAATATAACTACTGACAGAGAGAGGGTGCAGAAAGAGCATGGTGTAAATCAGGTAGCAGCAGGAGCGTACGCAAAAAGACCTACATCGCGCACTGCAAACTTGAACTTGCTACTACAAAATGCTTTGGTTAGAAATTCTACACACTGCTAACGCGTGTCAACACCCACGAAAGAGACATTACCACATGAAGTATGCTCTCATGCAAAGCGATGCTCGATGCTGATGTGCTTTGTGCATGTTTGACACATTTCATCATGCTCTGCTATGCTATACGTGCTCTCATTGTCGCAGTGGATGGTGATGCAACGGATGGGCTGGCGCAGCTGCTGCATGAGATGGCACAACTAGATGCTCTCACAGACCCAATTCCCCAATGCAACATACCTAGCCTAAATCGAGTTCCGTGCTACACGACCCTGCTTGCTATTCTTCCATCAGACAGCTGTACCTCCGACAAGGAAGATGTAGCCGGACCGGCTGCGCACATCATGATCATGGGTCCAATTTCTGTCAGTGTACCCGTCAACAACAAAAGACGGCTGCGCATGATAGCACAGGCCCATGCATGAGGTAGACATGATGCACCGTACCACACGTAGAGCAACCTCCAAATGGAGCTAGCGTGAATGCTGTGAGTAGTGCGACAAGAAGTTCACAGCAAAGGCTACATCTGCAAAGCATCATGGTCTCGAGGAACATGAGGGAGTAAAAAACTCGAAGGTTTGTCATGACATCGACAAGCTCCTCCAGACAATTTGGGTCTGTTGACGTGAGGAGCCTCTGTCCAATGGGCTTCATAAGCGTAGATGCAGAAGGGACTGTGGCCAGCAGGTCCATAGAAATCTCCCCCAACGTCCTGATGTAACCAGCTTGATGCACATGTAGCGTGCGATGCTAGCGATCACGCTCAGTTTCCATTCAAGAAGACATAATCTGGACCAAGATCCTTGATTTTGTACACAGTCTGGAAGAAACCTTTCACAGCCTGGACATCCTGAGGTTGGAGGACGCAATCAAGAGGCTGTCCACATAGATCAGGACATTGACAAAGGTTGTAGGGGAGGAGTCACAAAAAATGCTACGATGATACCCGCACTTCTCCATGGTAGCAGAGATATTGAGGTTCTAACAATGTGGGAATTGCTTCAAGCCATACAAGGCCTTTTGGAGGTGCCAGACATTGTCTGTGCCATCCTCGAACCTTAGAGGCTGGACAAGATAGATCTCTTCCTCAATATTACCATGGAATAAAGTATTGTTGACGTCCATCTAGTGGACCTCCCAATCATTCTATGCAACCTGAATTAACAAGGCCTTTGCCGTGGTGTACTTGCACCCAGGGGTAAAAGTGGCATCAAAGTCCACACCAAGTACTTAGAAGAATCATTTGGCCACTGAGCCATTAGGCCTCTCTGTCCTTCAAAATACCAAACGGGCCCGACGTTGCCGTCAACCGGGGTGGATGCTACGGCTTGGAATCATATGCGATTAATGGCCTTCTAAGCAATGGGTCCTCCTTGTGGACAGAGGGCAATCAACAATATGAAAGGTCATGGTTGAGAATTTTACCTTGTCCCTGCTATGACAAAATGAATTGGGTAGGAACCTATACAAAAATGCCCAACCTGACTAAACTCGTCTGTCAATAAGCAGTGTATCAGTTGAAGTCGGATACCTCCACTTAATGCAACCTCACTCTGTCCAACACTCTTCTTACTATCCTAAACTGACCCAAGCATAGAGGACATGATGTCCTTGATCGGATGTACATATGCTCCACTTGTACAAGGTTTTTCACATCTGGTTGAGACTGATGTTGAGTGTGTTGATTATTGCTGGGCCAGGGGATAGGCTCTCCTTTGTTGACAATGCCTTAAACTCAAGAGCCTAAAGCTACATTGCAGCATTGTAAGCCGGACAGTGCCAATGGCACTGATTACGGTTTGAGGTTTCCGTTAATAAAAATTCTGACTGTGGATTTGGAATCTACATGAAAAAGCATACGAGATCCACCCAAAAACAAGGTCCATCCATCAAGAATTGAGGAAGTTATGTCCGGCCAAAGGTTGGACCAGCCGAGGGTAAAACAGGTGACGGGATTTCATCCACGAGGACAAAGGCTCGACCCTCAAAAGGCCCAACAAGGCCGAGGCGTGCCTTCAGGCCTAGATATTCAATGAGTCAAGGATCATTGAGGGCCAAGGGCGCTTTGGAATGGTGCTCCTATGTGTTATTACCAGAAAAGGCGCTTCGGGCGGCCGTCACCGTTGCAAGTTGTGCTGCCAACGGCAGACTGGCGTGGTTCATGAAAGCGGCCATATCTCGGCCGTTCCTCCACACAATGATGCAATTCTTGGTGCATTGGAAGGATGGGAAGAAGAGCAACGTGATGCTAACACAAGGAAGCTCATCCCTGGCCTGTACAAAGCTACGCACGACTCGGCAACCCCGGGTCGCCTAGGATGTATCATCACGTACATTTATTCTTGTATCTTGACGCTTGAATAACGAGTACAGTTTGCTCCCAATGTGCCACACGTGTTCCCGTGCTCCCCCAAGACAATCCTACGCTTTTGAAAACCCGGGAAGGTGCACACCGGCCTCCCTTTGGTCGTTGTTGTCGCCGGTTGGTGCCTACACCATCCGGTTGAGGCTAGCACATCGCGCCGGGTTCACACTTGGTATCAGAGCTATCCTTGGCTCATGGCCACAACTCTCTATGTGGCAACCTCTCCTGGTCAGCGTAGACCGGCACACATATTTTCTCTTTGGCGGATCCATACCCAAGGCCAAACCACGCACTCTGGTGACAAGGCGGTAGCCGGAGGATCCGCTGAGGAAGAAGTTGTACCGGGCGTAAGATCACTTCATCAGGCACGTTCCCCATAGCCGCGGTGTTTGACGCGCAAGGCAAAGCAAGAGCAGCCGCAGCATTGCAGAAGTTGCTCGCCAACATGCAGGCCAAGACAAACCTGTTGGAGAAGCAAAACGCATACCTCAATCAGGAGCTCGCGAAACGCCCCGTGACATCAACAGTGGTTGTTACCACCACAAACGGTCATGCGATGTGGGTCCCAAGCCCGCCCAAGCCAGAGCCGTTCGACCCATCAAGGACGGATGGGCCAGCTCCACACGCTTGAATACTCAGACTAGAGCTATGCTTCATCGCCATTGGCGTGGATGCCTCAAGGTACAAGGCACGTCGCAACTATGTCGTAACCCTATTGAGAGGGGCAATGTCAGATTGGTGGGCCAATGTGATGCGGTCAAATCCTCACGGCAATGGAGCGGCAATGGTCACCTGCATTGCGGCCGCGACTGGGATCTCAACCCCATCGGCTCCAACATGCAGCAGTGGTGACCCTACCCTGAAATGGCCGACTACGTGGAAAGATTTCACTGAGTCGTTCATCAAGTACGTCACCATGGGTGACGTGAGGAACAATGCACGTGCCAAGCTGTGGCGGCTTTGCCAAACTGGCAGTGTCGCCAACTACACCCGCATGTTTTGTAAGATGGTTGCCAATTGTGGTTTTGACTCTCATGAACTGTGTTTCCATCATAGCAACAACCTCAAGGATGACGTCCGCGTTGTGTTGGTCATGCACGACCTCAACGACGACCTGCCGGGGATGATTGCAGTAGCAGACCGGTACGACACGCACGTGAACCAGGCTCATGCCAACATCCACAATTCTTCCGGTGGCGGTTAAGACAAGCAGGCCAAGAGCAAAGACAGGCCCATGGAGATTGGAGCGTTGCAACAGCAAAAGTGTTACAACTATGGCAAGCCTGGCCACATTGTGCATGACTGCTGGCGTCCTAAGAAGGACGATGGCAAGGGTAAGCGACATGAGAAGGGGAAGCAAGCCACAAAGGAAGTAGAGAAAGAAACAAAGAAGTCAGGAAACAAGGAGAGTTAGGAGTAGATGACGTTACTCCTGGTTCCTCTCAGCCCAAACCGCCACTTGACCGCCCGCCCGAACGCCTTGCAGCAATGAAGGGGGTTTCCGAGGTCAAGGCATGGGATTTGAGGTATGAGGAGGAGTAGCCCGCACTTCTCTTGGAGGCGCAAGTGAAAGGTGTCAAGGGGAAGGTCAGGAGTCTGCTGGATTGTCAGGCGAGCCACGATTTGAGGAGCAAGGGTGTGCTCGAAAGTTGGGCCTTGCGCTCACGAGCAAGAAGCAAACCGCTAACCAAGTGGACGGCACCATTGAAGTGGGGTACCTGGCCCATCCCCTCTCCATTCACATAGGGAAGCTTTTCATAACGACCGTACATCGGGTGTGCCTGATGAAGGATTACGATGTGACCCTCGGTTGTGAATTCCTCCACAAATACAATCCCGCCGTGAATTAGAAGGCGCGCACCGTCTCAATCAAGCTCAGAGACAAGGAGTATCTCCTACCTACGTGGTCGGAGGAAGAGGCCACGGAGGAGGAGACTTGCGGGGAGGAAGCGGCGCAATAGTTGATGCCTTGCAAGGAAGAATCGGCGCCGTTGATGCTCAACTTGGTGCAACTCAAGTGCGCGATTAAAAAAAAAGGAATCGATTTTTTTGGCATTCATGCAAGACGTGGAGAACAATTTCGACAAACCAGATGATGTAGCGCCTGTTGTGGCACATGAGGCAACTTGTGAGAAGCCAGGGGCCCAAGACAAGTTTGTTTTGGTGCTCGAGGGGCTTTGGAAGGTGTGTACGAAGTTTGAGAACGTGTTCCCCGACACCCTCCCGGCGCGTGTGCCGCCAATGCAGGACGTGGACTATCGCATTGACCTCAAACCTGGAGCGTGCCCACCTGTTTGTGCAACGTGGTGCATGAGCAACGCGTAGCTGCTGGAGCTCAAGAAGCAGCTGTCTGAGATGATGGAGCAGGGCTTCATTCGCCCATCCTCTTCTCCTTACACTGCACCTGTCCTGTTTGTGCAGAAAAAGACATGGGAGATGCGCATGTGCGTGGACTACTAGGCGTCGAACGAGTTGACCATCAAGAACCGGTACCCGCTTCCACAAGCTGAGGAGCCCTTAGACCAACTCGCTTCTTCACAAAGATTGACCTCCGTTCCGGCTACCACTATATCTGCATCACAACAGGTGATGTGTAAAAGACAGCCTTCCGCACCCGCTATGGTCAGTACGAGTTCCTCGTGATGCCTTTTGGGTTGACCAATGCGCCGGCCGCCTTCATGGCGGTAATGAACAACATCTTCAGGCCGTACTTGGATGAATTTGTGGTGGTTTATCCCGATGACATCTTGGTGTATAGCAAGACGGCGGAAGAGCATGAGGAGCACGTGAAGAAGTTCCTCGAGATTTTGAGAAAAGAGAATTTTTGCAAAGCTCTATAAGTGTGCGTTCGCGGTGGGTAAGGTTGAATTCCTTTGACACATCATTAGCAATGGATGGATTACCATAGACCTACACAAGGTGTTGGATGTGCAAGAGTGGCGGAAGTTGCGTAATGTGCATAATGTGTAAGTGTTCCTAAAATCTTGCAACTACTACCTCAGGTTCATCCTTGGCTATGCGAGAGTGTCAGCACCACTCTCCAATCTCACTCGCAAGGATCACAAGTGGAGATGGGGGGTTAGCAAGCAAGAAACCTCTGAGAACCTCAAAAGGGCTCTGACCTCCGAGACGACCTTACACTTGGTCGATAGCAGCCGTGAGTTTGAAATGGCAATGGATGCATCGGACTTGGCCATTGGTGAATCCTTTTGCAGGACTTTGGCAACGGGTCGCAACTAGTCCCTTACTAATCGCCCAAGTTGCGCAGGATGGAGATGAACTATGCCACCCATGACAAGGAGATGATCGCCGTGGTCGCAGCCTTCAAGAACTGGCAGTGCTATCTCAAGGCACGGAAATGCACGTTCTACACCAACCACCACGCGTTGAATTACTTCAAGATGCAGCCAAACCTGAGCCGGCGGCAAGTGCATTGGGTGGTGTACCTTGAGTCGCACTTTGACTATAAGATTGTGTGAAGGCCGGGTCGCATCAACCCAGTCGATGCAATCTCACGGCCACCAAACCTGATGATGCGGATTGAGTCTTTCACCATCCACAAGGATGCTTTCCTTGTGAAGCTCTTCACCGAGGGATACGAGGCACACGGGGAGTACGATGCCTGATGATTTTTCTTCAAGGCGTCGTATTGGCAACGGCGTGGCAAGTAGCAGGTGGTGCTAATGCTTTGGCAGCTGATTTTGGATGAGTGCCATGACAGTGGCCCGAGCGGCCACTTCTCCATCGACAAGACATTGAAGACGGTGTCTTGCTCCTTCTGTGGCCAACAATGTCGTCGGAAGTGGCTGAATTCTGCCGGAGTTGTGACGTGTGCCAACATCACAAGACGCGGAGGACAAAGACCCCGGATCTCCTCCAACCCTTGCACATCCCCGAGCAGTTGTGGCAAGGCATCTCCATGGACCTCATCACGGGCTTGCCCGAGAGAGTGGCAGGTCACAATGCGGTGTTGGTGGTGGTACATCGCTTTTGCAAGATGTCGCACTTCATCGTGACTCATGATACGGTGAGCACAGAAGGCATGGCTTGCTTGTTCCTCGAGCACATGGTGATTCTCCATGGCGTGCCCGGTCCATTGTGAGCGACCCTGACCCACGCTTCACGAGTAAGTTTTGGCAATAACTCATGGAGCGATACGGCAGCAAGATGCAGTTGTCGACCACTTTTAATCCCCAAACTGACGGACAGATGGAGTGGACGAACCAAACGCTGGAGCAACTCCTCCGTACAGTGGGTGATCCGGACGAGACGGCGTGGGACCAGTGGTTGCCGGTCGCAAAACTGGCATACAACTCCCCCACGTCCGCCTCCACTGGTAAGGAGCCATTTGAGATGGTGACCGGAACGGTACCTGCCACGCCCCTTGGTTTGCACGTCCCCAGCAACCAACCCGTGGTGGAGTCTATTGCTTGTGACTTCAAGCAGATTTGAGCAACGACGCAGCATGCATTGGTGGAGGGGCAAGAGCAGCAGTTGCAAGCGGAACGCCGACTTGCAGATGCAACGCTCAAAATAGGTGATCACGTGCTTCTCAACATCGCGCACGCCAAGATTTGCGGGGTCCGATCATACAGGTTCAAACCCCGGTGGCTTGGTCTGTTCGAGGTGCTCAAAATGCAGACACCCATGGTAGCACGGTTGGCTCTTCCGCCTTCCATGCTAGTCCATGACGTGTTCCACATCTCCAAGCTCAAGCTCTACCACAATACGGCCGAGCATTTTCCGGGCCCCAGTTCTGAGCGTCCCCCTCCGGTGGTCATCGAGGGCCAGCAAGAGTTTGAGGTGGAGGCCATCCTTGACCACCGTTGCCGTTGCCATGGATAGGAGTACCTCGTCAAGTGGAAGGGCTACGATGCAGATTCAATGGGAGCCTTCCCGCAAATTCAATGTTGGCGGGGTGAATGCCATCCTCCGGGTGTATCAAGAGCGATCCGGGACGACTCGCTCCTAAAGGGGGATAGGGTAGTGTAAGCCAGACAGTTCCAATGGCACTGATTACGACTGGAGACTTCCTTTCATACAAAATCTGACTGTGGATTTGGAATCTACAGGAAAAACCGTGCAAGATTGACCCAAGAACAGGGTCCACCCATCAAGATTTGAGAAAGTTATGCCCTGCCAATCATTGGACCGGCCGAGGGGACAACAGGTGACGGGAATTCATCTCCAAGGACCAAGGCTCGACCCTCGGAAGACCCAACAAGGCCGAAGCGCACCTTGGGGCCCAGATAGTCAATAAGTCAAGGATCATTGAGGGCCAAGGGCGCTTTAGTATGGCACCCCGATGTGTTATTACCAGAAAGGGCTTTGGGCGGCCGTCACCGTTGCTAGTGGTGCTGCCAGCCGCAGTTTGCCGTGGTTCACAAAAACGGCCATATCTAGGCCGCTCCTCCTTGGAATGATACAATTCTTGGTGCATTGAAAAGCTGGGAGGATGAACTACGTCATTCTAAGACAATAAGTCTCACCTCCGGCCCATACATAGCCAGGGACCCCGGGTTTCCTAGGATGTGTCATCATGTACATATGATTTTGTATGTTGACACCTGAATAACGAGTACAGTTTTCTCCCACTTTGCCACACGTAGTCCCGTGCTCCCCCAAGATAATCCTACGCTTCTGCAAACCCAGGAAGGTATGTGCCGGCCTCCCTTCAGTTGAAGTTGCCACCGGTTGGTGCCTACACCATCTGGTTGAGGCTAGCACACTGCGCCCGGTTCACAAGCATGGTGCACAACACATAAAACCTAACGTATCTACTCTTATGGTTGCTAGTGAAGGCGTCGCTGACTCTGATGACAAGGCCGATACCGATGCTTAAGGTCAACAGAATCTCTGTTTCTAGTGCTGGACCCAATGTGTAGACCAATACCCATGCCAAAACCACAATCAGAATTAGCATCAGTGCGCATGTTTCTACCATTATCAACGATGCTGGTGATGAAGCCAAAGTAGAGGATCAGGGTAATTTCAAAGCAACAAGTGGATGCTAGCATCGGTGCTGCCGTTGTCAATATTGATTCAATTTCCAAAGCTGATGCGGAAGTCAAACTTGTTATCGTCATTAATGCTCATGCTTGGTCGGGAGCAATGTCGACTCTACTGTCGTTTCCAAAACTAATTTGAACATACTTGATGGAGGTTCCAACACCATTGTCAGGAACGAGGTTGAAGTTGATTTATAAGGTGATGATGTATCCTTTATTGTTTCTAGATACGGCTAATGGAAGATAAAGTAGATGGTGGATGGCGCATTGACAAATGGGGAGAAGAGGGGAGGGGGAGGGTGAGGTGGATGAGCAGGAGAGGGTAAAGGGATAGTGGATGGGATGAATGGAGAGGGAAAAGGGAAGGATTGAAAGAGGGATGTGGAGCAGAAGAGGAGGCATTGTATAAGGGGAAGGGGAGGAGGCTGATTGGGAGGGGGGGTAAAGGAGGGAGAGAGGGGTGGGGTGGGTGGAGATGTTTGTTAAATGGGAGGAGAAAGGTAGGGGAGAAGGTACCAAGGGGGCAACTGGAGTGAGAGGAGGCTGGATGGAGGGAAGGTGAGAGGGAGGATAGGGAAGATAAGAGAAAAAGGTGGCGGAGGGGACTGAAAAAGGAAAGTAGTGTATGGTAGTGAAAGAAGAAAGGAGGGGATGAGGTTGGATGAGGTTAAGGGGTAAACAGGGGATGAATTCCAGTGGAGGATGCACAAAGGGAGTTTTCTATGATGAGGGTATCTGCTGGAAGTCTACACAAGGGGGGGGGGGGGGGGGTGTGGAGGGGGTCGATACGTAAGGCGCAGGTGCGGTTAGGGACGTTCTAAAACAGGAGGGTGCAAAAAGGAAGGGAACAATAGGGAGGGGGGAGGGTTTGTGAGGGGTTGGGTGCACAAGGGGAGGATGTCTAAGGAAAAGCGAGTATGAGGAGGCCATATACCTGGAGTGCCTGTGGTAAGGGGAAGTACAAGGTTTTAGGATGCTCAGAGAATTGGGGCAAAGGAGGAGTGCAGCAGAAGGGCCAGTTTGGCCCTCCCTCCTGCAAAAGCAAGGGGTGGCCAGCGGCTCGCCCCTTGTTGACTGCCGTCCAGCTAGACGGCCGGTGGTTGGCCCAGTAACCGGCCGTCCATCTGCTGCCCGTCAATCAAACTGGTTGCTCAATCGGCAGCCAAGAGGTCATGAAGCATTGAGGGTTGAGGCAGGTGACCTCGAGCCCTCGTCCTTGTCATCCTCTCTTTGCCTTGTGAGATGAGCAAGACGAGGGGAGAGGGCGAGTAAGAGAGCGCGCAAGAGATAAAATATACGACTGGGCGTGAAATTTTCCTGCATGTCTTGCAGGCGATGATTCATGTTGTCGCTTCAAAACCAAAACCAAAGGTTGTTTGGTGCTGGGTGTTAGTTTTGTATACAGATAACTTGTGTGAACTTGGGAGTTTGGAGAATCACCCTCCTCGTTTGGGATCCAAAACGAGGGGGTGAGGAAAGACAGTTGGGTTTCTGGATAATCATAGTATTCTTGTGTACTTTTATGACAATTTCTCCAAGGACAACACAAATAAGAACCCCCCCAATAAGCTTTAGACGCAATCCTATGACTTCCAACAACAACTTCTGTACAAGAGCTCTAGTCACATCTATTACAATAGTATGAAAGCAGGAACGGAAACTATGACTAAGTCCATGGCAAGAAATTTAACTATGCTACACTGAGCATACTTTCAACTGCAATATAATCAACAAAAAATCACATGAGGTATGGGTTTAGAGCTTCATCATTTAAAGCATTATGTGTTGCCTTGGAAAGCTCACGATAGCCTCTTTCCATTTTTTCAACTTTTTTAAGTACCTCCCTTGTCCCAAGAGGATACATGAGTTTTTGCGAGGCTGGGTGGGGAATGACCACCTCCAAATCACCCTCTCTTCTCCTTCCCACCTAAACCTAGAATTTGTGCACGATCTCTCTCTAGCTTGAAGGACTTAGAGGATACCAAGAATAAGGGAGGCACCTGCAAAACAACTTTTGAAGGCCTTCCCGTTGTCATGGAATCTAAGAAGGTAAAGGAAACAAGGCATCGAGGAAAGCCAAGAGTAGGCCAAGTGCAATAAAAATCAATAAGAGGAAAATTGAAGAGATATAAGTGTATGGGAAACATGAAATCTAAGCGAGACTTCCCTTTTATGTCGCTCCTTGTCTTTGTGAGATGAAATCATATCTCTTGGGAAATTTCTCGTTGGATTAATTCTGTTCTCCAAGTTCACAGAAGCTACCTTTACATTGAGTTGTTGCTTAGGGAAATGAGCTACAAAGTCTACATGGTTTTGCAGGATATGATAGTGTAAAAACATCAATTTCTACCATGTCATTGTTTTGACTTTGGTGGCATAGGAAAGTTGGGGTTGTTACCAAGTAGTTATACTATCCGTGACAGGACATAGAACCGGGAAAAAAAAAACTTTTAATAGCCTCACCAATTGTGAGAGAAAAGACAAAAAGCAAGAGGCGGAGTTGATTCTGGTGCTTTAACAAACCAAAGAAACAGTGTAAAAAGCTTATAGGTCATGAATCCTCTAGGAAGATGGAAATAGTTGGAAGGGTTAGTTGGGGAGGGAGTATGAAAAGTTCTATCAGGTAAATACATGGTGTGTTGTGTTTGTGTCTGGAAATTGTTAAGTAAAATCCATGTACTATTGTAATACATTCTGGTGTACATTGAATGGTGTGATTGGTAAGCTAAGCTAGTGAATTAGTGGGGAGGGAGGAGGAGGTAGCGAAAAGTATATGGGGGAAGTGTATGGGGAAGTTTACTATGTTTCATGCATATGTATACACTAGTGTATAGTAGGTTGGAGTTCCTTGTGTGAGTTCTTGTTCATGATCATGGTTTTTTTGGGCGGTGGGGATGGGTGATAGGAAAAAGTGTATAGGGGAAGCGTATGGGGGAGTGGATTGCAGTGTAGTGACTTGTGTGCAATACTTATACACTAGTGTACTATAGATTGGAGTTCCCCTATGTGAGTTCTTGCTGATATGATTTGGTGTTTTGGGAGGTGGGGATGGGTGTTATGGGAGAGTGTTTTAGGGAAATGTATGGGGAAGTGTATTGCAATTTAAGGACTTTTGCATTGTATGTAAACACAATTGTAATCTATTTGTTGAATTCTTTCTTTGTGTCAGTCCCAAGTGATGAAACTGGATGGGTGGGGAGACGAGGAAAGGGTGTATGGGACATGTGCATGGTGTAGTGTTTTACAATTGACAGCCAAGTGAATGAGATTTGTACACTAGTGTACATTGAATTAGACAAATACTTTAATATTTCATTTCAAAGGATTATTGTAGATACTTGGAAGAAAAGAGGATTCTTTTGGGAATGAATGAAAATGATTTTAATCTATTCATGGAATCGTAACATCGTCATGCATTGAAGTAGATATGTGCGTGAAAGGAACACATTCAAGGAGGGTTTGCAGTGAATCATTCAAACAACTAGCCATTGTTTATAACTTAAGAGTTTCATTCTTAACAAACAAATGATTATGCACGTTTTTGTGGAATTTACTATAAATGTTTCTATTCAGTACAAGTGTCTTTTGCAATCCTCTTAGGTGATGTATATTGCGTTCTCTTTCAGTAGCGTGGCTGCTTTTGTTGTCCTCACACTATCCTACATATGTTTCTATTTCTACTTTCGATGATTGGGGGCTGCTACAGAAACTTGGCTTCAACATGGACCCCGGTGAGATAGTTTGAATTATCCACCAGCAGAGACTGAATTGACCGAACTTTCCTCATCAGTTGTCTGAGTGGATTCAATAGTGTTTTTTTCTCAGGTGGGCTCCATACGTGCACATGTACACTCGCTCATACATTCGCCTCATACATTCCAAGCAATCTCAAGGGGATCAGCACCTCCGTCCTCCTCCCTCCCCCCCCCCCCCCCCCCCCCCCCCCCCCCCGGTCACTTGAAATGTATTGGGCAAGTGTACGTGGTTGTGATGTGTTTCTTGTGCATGTGCCCACCGTGCGACCCCAATGCACAGGAAAGAGAACGCACATGATTGGTTTCATTTCATCTAGTAAACAACATGCAACACGACAAGTGTGTCTTTACAGGCACAACGGATATTCGCGACTAGAAGATACCTGGTGGCTATGATTTTTTCTATTGGTAGAGAATGCAGGATGCGTTGTGTCGATGTCTTCTTCTAGGTCATCCCGGTGTCCGTTTGTTTCCGAGACGGATTTTTGTCTTCTGTTTTCCATTTTTCAGATTAGGCACGTTCGAACGTAACCGGTCAGTCCATTCAATTGTGTTTTCCTGCAAACAACTTGACCAGTACGACCTCGCGATCGGACTGACTGCGGTAGACCGCCAAAGATCGGTGACAGTAGATCCAATGTCACATTTTCTCTCAAGGAAGATACTACAGAATTTGGCGCGTGAAGAGGACATTATACACGCATCTACAACCAGTTCTCCTCCCAGGCAGTAGAAGTTGAGGATCTTTTGATCAAAGAATCTAACAGCTGCCAGCTGACCTAGCATGTTTAATGGGCAACATGGAGACAATCTTTTTGCTTGAGTAAAAAAAACGGGGATGACCTTGCTGGCATTCCTTCCATTGTTTGAAACAAATTAAACCGTGCGGTACGAAACAGAGGACTTCTTCCTCGACCTCCGGATAACTTTGGGTGCTGTGAAGTAAAAATCACTTCAAAAAAAACAACAGAACATGACCCAGCACATTGGCGAGTAGGATACATGGTAATTATTCGTGAACAATTTTCATTCACTGGCTGTTGAACAGCGTGTGGCCTCGTCGGTTGACCTGAACAGCAAATGCACGAAAACATCCTCGTAGGGTACTTGTGAAGAACATGTATCAATGTTATACTCTCTTGTAAAGAAAGTCAGGACAGGTGACTGAAGTGGTTTACTACTCTATAATAGGTTTAACCATATGTGTGTTTGAGATACTTCTATGCCAAACATGTTTCAAAAGCATTCTATGTTTCAGTTTAGCAACTTTCTTCACAGTAGCTTTGTAGAACCTTCAAGATGGGTACAACTGTGCCTAGCTAGTCATAAGAAATTTCTTATAAAGATTGCATATGTGAATTGACTACTTCCAATAAATCTTCTCGGTACGTGATGATGAACTATACAATTTTTTTCAAGTGTATGGATTACGGGTAGCTAGTTATAAATGGAGAGGCAAACCCTCTATGGGGTTCTGGCATAGAACCTTACGAAGGATTTTGACATGCTAGTTGTACGCACAATAACATGGAAAGTGGTGGATTTGAGGCCCAAAATGACAAGGCGGTAAAGGCCTAACCGCATGCCTATGGTGGGCTCCATAAATTAGGGGTTCACCGTTGTGACCAAGCGAACGGCAATTGCGTCACTGAACTCCACCCGTGCAAAACACTGCGAGACTAGGAAGGGTGCGGAATCTGAAAATGCACTTGAAAGGCATTTCGGCATGCAAGTGGACAACCCCCAGGTGACGGGCGACAAGAACATGGAAGTCCACCCAGATCATGACAACATAATCATGACTGGAACCGCTGCTGATTTTACAAGGAGAATGCGAGCCGATCGCTCCAGAGAGGCAAGGAGTCAGCCAAGTGACAAAACATTGCCAAAAACAACAACATTAGCGACATCAACAAGTTCGTCAAAATAGCTGTGGGACAAGTTACTGTGAGTGTGACATGTATGATACTACGGTGAACGTAACTCGCGATGCTTTCTACAATCTTCCAAGGCAGTGAGACGGCTTAAAGTGAGCACTGAGGATGGATGTACAACACGAGGTGTGGATAATGACCTCCATTCTTACAACATAGAGGCAACAAGACATTTCTGCATGCACTCCAACATTTTGGTGGATGAAAGCTTCCTTTAGAGGGTGGCCTTCTAGTGGAAGGAAACGTAGACCGGACCCTCCTATAGAAGGTGGACACGCTCAAGGACTTCAATTATTCGGGTAGTTTGCTCGGGACTTACCTGAGCCGGCTCACCACACTTGTGGAGGAAGTCAAAAGCTTCACCAAGGGTGATGGTATCTAGATACTCTTGTTCAGAAACAACTCATCATAGGAGTACTTGTGTGGTGATATTGCTAAGAAGAAGCCAGAGGGTGAGACAACCACTATGAATAATGGCCAAGCTTGGGCAATTTGGACAAGTTGGAGGGAGGAACAAGGCTCTTTTGGTCGGGTTTATTCAACGAGCCCAGGCCATTAATTGGATGCACTATTGAATGCAAATGCAAATACTTAACAAGGCAATGACATGCACATAGATGCTACATGGGCTAGGGGAACAATCATGCATGATTTTTTGACTAGGACAAGTAGCATGTGTACATCCCAGCAAAAGGGACACGTGAAGTGAAGGCCCCCAGCCACAAGTGTGACCGTGATGGTGGTGAGCTTTAACCTTCCTAACATGACCTTTTTCATAGGGCTTTGCCACAGTTGCATGCTGTCTAGATCCTTAAGAATTGAGTGCCCCGAGGCTCCAGCAATTGGCCCGGTCGCCAAAATGGACAATGATGTAGTGGGAGGTTTTCTACCCCTGTGATGGCATTATCGGGGACCACTAAAGGGGAAAAGTGGAACACAAGTGCTGGTTCATTTTTTCGGATGATGATGTCATATGACTTGTTGAGTTCAAAGTTCTTAGTTGTTTTCAGGAGACATTGCGTATTTGGACAATATCTATGATCGGACTTGCTTTGTGACGGCGACAACGACCACCATGCAAAAGTTGTGTGATGTAGTGGTTGAAGGAAACATCCCTCAAGCGATGAGCATAGTAACGTTCACGGTACCTTTTGTTGACAATTTTGACCCAGTTGTGTTTAAAGATTAGAAGGTACCGCTGGAATTCACACGCAACCACATTATGTGGACCCCACTTCTTGAATCACAGGGGTTATGGCACCCGTCTTAACAATTTTGTGCTGTCCAAACAACCCGGTTTGTCACCGTGAAGCGCTTTCACTCTAGTGATGAACTTCAACATATAGCAAGCTTGTGCTCCGGTAAAAATGTTAGCTTCCACACAAGAAGATGAGTATTTGCTGGCTTTGGTTCTACCTCACACATGGGAATGAAGTACAAGCCATTGGATGCCACGACTCTTTTCGACAAAAACTGTATGTTACATGTGATCGGTATTTGAAAACAATATATTTACATGCAAAGATACATCTTGAGAGCTACGTTGTAGTTATGTATTCTTTTGTCCCAGTTGACATGGTTATAGGCGATTACTAGCTTTAAAGAAACAAGGCTCTATTGTGTTTTGAATCAGGAAATTTGGTCACTCAAAAGGTGCAACGTCACATCACCGTGATTCTAATCACAAAATCATCAACGACCCAATTCAAGGTCCACACCAGCTTGTGTGTGATGAAGGTTAGCATGCATGTCTGATAGAGTTATTGATATTTCTTGGTCCAACTATGAGAAATGGTTGGCAAAGTGAAGGAAGACACAGATATTGTATCTTCGCTCACATGGTGTTCGGGTGCATTCCAAGACCGACTGTCTGGGCTTCCGTCCAAACGACACATGAGCCACATGGTCTCTCTATGACTAAATGCAAATACTCCACAAAGACCCATGTATTGCTTTAGTTTGACAAAAAGACGACAGGGAGAATGCCCAAATCAAGAGCACTGTACAAAAGGATGGACCGAACTGAGTGTTTTACCATATTATGGGCAATTCATTGTTGAAACAAAGAGGATGTTGGGTACGCATCTGTCCATGTTACTAGACGCAGAACAAGCCGAGGATGAAGAATCATTTCTTCTTATTGTGGTTCAAGGACTTGTTTGATCAACTACAAGGAGCTAAAGAACTCTCTTCCCTGTGTTTATCTTAGAGGTACCATGAAATCCAGATTCTGGACGATCGTGTGCCGGATTACTGGGTTTGACTCTTATGCTTTGAACTGACAAACGCCGTCACAACCTTCCATGCACAAATCAATTGAACATTCACCAAGTAACTTGGTCGGATCTTCTAGCTTTGATTGGAAAACATATAGTTTTCCCTTGTATTGGCGGAGGACCATATGAAAAAATCACAAACTTCCGCGGTCCTCCATGAGTAAAACTTACATGGGGAAGTGAGCAAGTGCAAACTTGCAAAAAATGATTTTGAACACCCTAGACACATAGTTGAAAACGTTGCTAATTGTATTCACCCATGAAAAACTCCAAACGTAGAGGATTGGCCATACCGGAAAATGTTGTTAAGATGTGGTCATTCCGCTGTCTTACAAATCAGTTTCAACAACTGATACAAGGGTACTTTACATTGGTAGCTTCGCAAACCATGCTCACACAGGAAGACACGTGTTGTGCATGAATGAATAACGCCAATATCAATATTCTCATATTCAAAACAACTACTACCCATAGTGTCCGTCATAGCTCTTTCAGAGCTATGGAAGCCGTGGACGTGCAATGTGATGCGTCGGTAGTTGGATCTAGAGTAGTCCTCGTGCAGCATGTTACCAAGTCGTGTATGGGAGTCAGAAGATCATCCCCATTAAGGCGCGATGTAAAACTTGTGATACGGAGCTTCTCACTGTAGTAATGGCTTTCACGACCTTGTTCCATCATTCCGAGGGTGCCGAGGGAGGGGGAGGTGTCAGCTGTGGCTGACCACAAGGTGTTGGTATTTCTTCACAACACAACCAAATGTGTCAAGGCGACAGGCGTTCTGGAGTGAATACACAAGGCATTGTCTATTTACATGGAAGTATCGGCTTGGACGTATCAACGTGTCATTGGCTAAAGTGCCAATAACACGTGAAAGTTAATGCAACGACTGAGGTCACCAGGTGTTCCATGACCATCATGGTAGGTGCACTGCATGCACTGGACCTCCC
>SZWC01001992.1:118940-149431 GCA_023375785.1 Penium margaritaceum | reverse complement strand
CCCCCACCCCCCGCACCTCTATGGCAACCTCCTTGAGAAATGGTCAAATAGAGTGGTTTTGTTGAAATGATCTAGATGGAATGCTTCGTGGGTTCTTAATTCCAAGATTTTCAGAGTCTGGACAAACATGGACTGGTGGAAGCTAAGGGAATATGCGGTTGCAAAAGACAAGTCACAGTAATGGAATTGGGACACCTTTAGTCATTATTATCACTCAGTTCCATGAATTCACATGTGAGACCACAATAGATGGGACATACACTCTTTGACCACTCTCGTCCGAAATCATTGCATGTACTGTAACCCATGTCCCTCGAAAGGAGGCATGCTGGAATCCCCGACAACTTCCCATCCCTTAGAATCCATGAGAGTGTATCAGCATGGTATTCAATACCGGTCTTTGGGACACGAGCTGTGGCGGCGATACTAGTTGTTATAGGTACTAGAGTAATGATGACACATTTTGATTCCCATAACCACTCATGTGATTGCGCAGAACATCATTAAGCTCACCTTCTAGGGTTTTGTAAAGTACCATGACTTGCTTACGTGTTTTATCTCCGTTCAAGATAAAAATATTGATAATAAGTTCCAGCAAAAGACGTATGGATGCACTGGTATCAAATCAAAAACTCCCCTCTAAGGGCTCCTTTGAATACCGGCGATAATGTATTTTTAGAGTTGACAACCTTTGGATAAATCTGTCAAGGTGAAAAAACTCATGCCAAAGTGGACTGCGTCATGTTGTATTGTTGCACGCAAGAGGCCAGCGACATGTCAATGGATACTTCCATCGATTACAAAGATACATGAGAGCCTGCTGGCTCCATGAACCATGAAGGGATCTTTCTAATGCCACTGGTAGTTCTTATTACATACAGCCAAGTGGGAGGTCGTTTGCCTACTCAAGTATCAAGAGCATATACTTTGGACACATTTTGTTACGAAATACCTTGTTCATGGGGCTGGCTGTGGACCTGCACGTACATCATGGGTGTTTGGATCTTGTTTTCCCACTGTCCATAAAGCTCTAGAGTCAGATGGAAACTCGCACACATTGGCATGCTAGAAGGGTAAGGATGCACACTGATCCTAAGATCCGTGTAAACTACAAAATATACAATTAGAGATCTAGACCCAGTGGATTAGGGATCTTGGATCCGTTCTACATCATCAGATCCATCACCGAATATGGGGGGGGAGGGGGGGGAGGGGTAGACTCGGAAGACCCAAGAGATCCTGCTTGTGCCACCTTGGTAATGAGAAACTTGGACTTCTAGGTTCACCCACCATGTCAACATGAACGCTTTGGTTTTCACGAGGGAGACATTCACCCACCATGTCAATTGGATGGAAACATGCCATGTACCTAATACATCTGTCCCATATGTCAAATGGAATGTACTTAGGTAGAATCCTATCTTGCTATCGATTGGTCAGGCATCTAAAAAGTCATGAATGAGCCAACCAGAACCATCAGCATGGTCAGTCCATGTACTAAGAAAGGACGTGCGTTGATAGGTGCTATCCACTTGTGGATTAGAATCCACGCCATGCTTAGCACCCGTTATCGGGGTGCTCGGCATAGAGATTCGTAACTGTGCTATTGACTAGTATTGGTAGTACTAGGTTGAACTCACGTAGACACCCCAATTTTGCACTACCTGCACACTTCTACCTATGACATGTCTCTATAGCCAAGGAGGACACTTGTGAGATCCAAAATGATGAGCATGAAAAGGAGGGAATAGAAGATAACAAAAAGGATGATGTCGTCGGTAGCGTGTACAAGCGACATGGGAATGACTCTATCCTTCGGGGGTCAATCGAGAAGACGGAGTGGATTCCCGCAACACCATGTGCTTGTACGGTACAAAACATGTTACAAAACCCATCTCCTTTTGAGCCAAGGATGGCTCCACCAGCACACTATGACAGCACATGCGATTTGTCCACAATAACAACTGGTGGAAACTAAAGCTCTGGTTTCCACCACCAACTTCGAGTAAGAAAGAATTACCATCAAGGATACAGACAAAGGAGAAGCCAAGTATCCAAAAGAATCAACAATCGCACGTGGGATGACTGCCGCCGGCTGTATGTTCAATACAAAGAAACTTTACACCTTGTTGTCGAAGCACGCAATGGTTAGGAACCTGCACTTCTTGCCCGTCAAGAGTTTTGTACAGACGAACTCGATAGTAGCTGTTCCGGGCTGCATTGCTATCGCACGCAACATCCGCATCGGCACACAAGCCTATTGTGCTTGAATAAAGACACAGCTGGCCGCTATGACATCGGCCATCGGCTTCACAAACGATGGGTTGAAGGCTGATAACAATGTCAAGTACCTCAAAATCATGGCCCATTGGATCGACACTGCCTAGAACGATGGAGCAATCGCTATTGCGATGGTGACGGAGCCACCATGGACAACCCGTTCAACCTACTAATGATAGCATTATAGCGGTTGGGTTTGTGGCACCAGAGTTTTTGCCTGACCATGGACAATGAGAGCATAAACGAGTCCTCCATCCACAAATACATGGTGTCTACTAACGACTCCTTTGACAAGAGCGGCCACGTCCGTTGTCTCAGCCACATCATGAGCCTAACCATAGGTGACCAGTTTAAGTTGTCCCGTGTCACGGGCGTCATCGAGCAAGTCCGGACCATCGCCATACTTGTCACACACATTTCAATTAGGGAGGAGTCCTTGCAACTTGTTCTTGAGGCTGTGGAAGTTAAGTACAAGTTCCTCTACCTCGTTACTAAGATGAGGTGAAATACTACTATGGAAATGTGTGAACAAGTCATTGCCATTAATTTGGCATTGGAAACATGCCTGGAAAACTATGACAAGCACGGAGTGCATCTCAAATCTACCTTCAAAATCTGAGAGTCCATTGCACATGTGTCCTCCCTTAAGTCCTTTGCGAGCTTCGCGGGGGACATATACAGGTCGTCCCACCCCATCATCGTCCTTGTCTTATTCATCTAATCCTCCTAGTTAGTTAATGTGCACAGCTGGCTTGTGCACGATGTGGAAACTGGGAGGAGGAGAAAGCATTGATACCGGCCAGCTGGACTGCAAGGATGAGTTCTTGGTGGAGAAGGAGCCAAAGGTGCAGCAAGCATTGAAAACTTGGACAAGTATGCCAAGTCTTGTACTAACCACCACAATTTGGAAACAACCCCAGACCCTTGTTTTCATCTATACTCTTACACGGGTGTGCATCCCTAAATCAACATTGCCACCCTCCTTGAGCTGCAGCTTATGATTGTGGAGCTTTCAAAGCTTTACCACACACGGGTTGAGCTCTATCAGGCCACAAAGGAGGTAGGTGCAGCCTTGACAGCTGCTACCACATCCAATGTCACTGATGGTTATCTTCTCTGGTCCTAAGCGACATGATCACAGCTGTTACATCGACATTTATAACCATCTCTGGTTAGTGAGTTTCCACGGTTTCTGTACAATGCCTCTGCCATATTGTGCCACAACAACGTACTCATTTTCTTTCTTACCAACGAATTACAATACCAATGTTCGTTGGTACGGCCAACAAATATGTACCACAAGGAAGCTCAAGACTCTAGACCGAGCCAGGCGTGATCGAGAATGCCCTTGAAGAAACGGTTGCTGCCATGTTCTCAAAGCCTCGGGTGAGCCAGACTCCACCTGCTCGGAGCAGCTTCCGATACGACGGGTCTGAGATGGAATGTACGGTAGCCGTGTCCTGTCGATCCCACAGTGGTTCTATTGGGACCTGTTTGCTCTATCTTGTTTGCCATGTTTTTCAGATATGCTACAAGTATGTTAAAAAGAATGGGGTCTGTTTATTGACTAGAACGGCCTTCGACGGTCAAGGGCACGCGTCCACTATGCGACATCGCCAGATTCGCGATTCACATCGGGGGAAAGCTTAAGGGCCACCTCGTTTCTTAGATCGACCGGCAGGGTCCCATGGTTGGTGAGATCGGCCGTCAAGGCCTCTCAGTTGAAAAAGGAGCGAAACGGGCCGCCTTGTCGAGCCGCGGGACATAATAAGGGCCCTAAGGTCGAACTGCCCTTTGATCACAAAGGCGAGGGGTGATTACCTCTCGCCATGGTAAGGGCTGCCCATTGGCCATCTTCGCGTTGGCTACCGGCTAGCTGGTGAACAACTGGCTAGACGGCCGGCGGCCGGTCACATGACCAACATTAAGCCACCTGCTAGCCGGCGATCGAGTTTTACGCTTGATTAGTAGCCAAGAGGTGGGAAGGCCTCGGGAGTCAAGGCCTATGGCCTTAAACCCTCGTCTTCGTCCTCCTCTCATTGTTTTACATGGTGAGTCATACGAGGGGAGAGGGTAAGCGACAGAATGCGCAATAGCCATAACAGTGGGCATTGGATCACCCAAAGCGTCTCACGTGTGACAGATTCACGTCATCATTTCAAACTTGATAGCAAAGGTCAGTCAGTGCAAATCTCGAGGTTTGTGTATGGAAAACTACTGCAAACTCAAGAGTGTGACATGTAATCCCCTTCCTTCTTCAGCTATAATGAGGGGAGAGGTAAACAAAAGAGATGGGCTTGTGTACACTTGAAACACCCAATTCTCACCAGATGGGTCGTTGATGATAATTTCCCCCAAAGTGACATGGAGGATGAAACTTTAGGCTGTCGTAGTTGCTAGGATAGGCAAGTAGGCAAGCATGAGAGTGAAGCCATGGATTGGGTGGGGCAAGCTCACTTTGTGCAAGAGAGGGTAAAGACCATCGAACAAGTGCGTGAGTGAGAAGCTAGTGAAGTGGTAAGTGCTGGTTGACCGGGCCACCCACACGAGGCTCTCGACGTGGGGCCCGGACGCCACCCAGGGATCGAACCCGACCCTGGAGCGCGAGTACTCCAGGCGGTTTCTCACACGCCAGTATGAGCCGGACGTGTGGTCCCAAGGGATCAGCAACCTGGCTCACTAAGCTGAAAACATGCAAAAGTGTGAGAAACCACTCACATCACGAATGCATGTGGTGCATGCACTCCAATAAGTGTGTGGCCCATCCTAGAATGTAATAGTGTGTAATATCACAACAATTTGGCTCTCCATGAGATTGGTCTTGGTGCTATTGCCACCACTTGAGGACTTGATGGTGTTGCCACAACTGTGTGCTCCATGTTCCATTACAACTTTGCACCAGAGAGCTTCTAGTCAAAATCAGTCACCTGCAGTGATGACGTGTGTGTGTGTAGAGTGAAGAGGTCACTTGGGTGTATCGTCACTGTCAGAACCAACACTCTCCCATGACCCACAGAACAACATCCCACACACACGTAGGACAAATGGCACATCACAAGACAATGAGGTGCACAGATCAACCTGGGGCATCACGAGAGCGCAGCAGGCCAACAGCATGCACAAAACCCTTGAACATGCCACTACTCAGAGCTTAGGTGAGATGTTTTGCTTGCTGGTGACAAGTGTCAACCCAGACAACCTGAACTTCTCCGGCAGCAATGCGCTCACGTAGAAAGTGATGCTCAATGTTGATGTCTTTTGTGCGAGAATGATGCATGCCATCGCGCCCGGCACTTGCCTTTTCACTTTGGTTGTCGTAGCGCAAAGGGATGCAGTTAATGGGAACACACAACTGTTGCAGCAGGCGGGACAACCACACACTCTCACATGTACCTACGCCAAGTGCCACGTACTCTACCTCACTGGAGCTCCGAGCAACGCAGCCCTGTTTTTCACTCTTCCAAAAGACAACAGTCCCACCGATAAGAAAGATGTAACTGGTACGACTACGAGCATCTGTGTCATGCACCTAGTCACTATCGGTGTATCCGTCCACAACCACAGAGGGATGAGCACGGTAAACAATCCCATGCATGTAGTGGACAGCGCGTAGTAGACAAAACACAGTGCTGCCTTGAGATGTTTCTGACGAGGCTACTGGGAGAAATGGGCAAGGAAGTTGACCGAGAAGGCCACGTCCGCCTGAGTGGTGGTGGCAAGATACGTGAGGGAGCCAAACACACTGCGGTAGTCAGTGACATCGAAAATCTCCCCCAGTTGTGGTGAGTCGAGTGACTTCAGCAGGCACTGCCCTGTTGGAGTCATCGGTGTGGACGCGATGGGCACATCAGCGAGTAAAGGGGCAAAGCGCTCCCCCAATGTGCGTATCTATGCAACCTGGTGCACATGTAGGGTGTGAAGCTGGCGGTCACGATCGAGCTCCATCCTAAGGAACACACGTGCAGCACCTAGGTCCTTCATCTTGGACAGCTGCTGGACTGGGAGAGGTAATGAGGAGGTCATTGACGTAGACGAGAATGGCCACAAATGGCTCTAAGGGAGCGTTGAAAAAGAGCGCTGGATCAACCGTATTATGACGGTAGCCTCCCCGCTCAAGAGTGGAGGAGATCTCCATGTTCCAACAACGTGGCGACTGCTTGAGCCCATAAAGGGCCTTCCGCAGAAGTGAGACCTCGTTTATGCCATTGGTGAACCCCGGTGGCTGGACCATGTATATCTCCTCATCAAGCTTCTCATGCAGGAAGGCGTTGTTGAGGTCCATCTGCTCCAGTTCCCAGTCGCGATGGGTAACAAGACTCAGCAGCGCTCGGGCAGTGGTGTACCTCCCAACCGGTGCGAAGGTCTCATCAAAGTCAATCCCAGGAATCTAGGAGAAATCCTTAGCTGTGAGGTGAGCCTTGTACCGGTCAACTCTCCCGTCGGGCTTCAGCTTGCGTTGAAACACCCTCCGAGCAAAAACTGCTTTCCGGCCCGTAGGGAGATCCACGAGCTCAAAGACACCGTGCTCCCGGAGGACCATCAGTTCCTCCTGCATGGCCTTCTCCTAGAGGTCAGCATCAGCTCCTTCATGAGCCTGCCAAATAGTAGTGGCCTGGAGAGGGAGAGTAGGAAGGCCTGAGGCCGCAAATCATGCGACAACATATCTGACGACGGAAGACTCAAGAGCAATGTGGAACTCATGGGCTACAAGAGCATAGCCGACTATTGAGTTGGGGTGCACAACACTCACGGATAGACCAAGTGCATCAAGGCTGGTGGGGCGGATTGAGGTCCCAGCAGTGGAGGACGACGCACAGGAGCGGGTGATCCGCTGTGAGGGCTACGATGCATTGGACGCACCAACAGAGAGACTTAGCAGATGTCATTGAGGGATGTGAGTGCCCGCAAGAGGACTGAGAGGACTGTGAGGATTGAAGAGCACGCAGTCTCCTCCCACGTGTGTAGGGCTCAGGGTCAAGAGGAGGGACCTGAGATGCTTCATCTCTAGTAACATCAACCACCGGAGGTGACTGTTGAGACGGCTCAAGGGATGAGTTGGGAGTAGAATGCACTGGGGACTATGTGTGAGTGGGTGCTGAGTCCGAGGACTCAGGACTGCCAGCGGATGGCTGGGATAGAACAGCATCTGGGGAAGGCAGAGGCATCTGACTCAGACAAGGTGTGAGAGGATGAGGACTCCACAGAGGAGTCCTCATCCTCGTTGTTCGTGTGAGAGACATGTGGGACTGAAGGGGATGCTGAGGGGGTAGAACGAGAAGATGGTACTCCAAGGTTGGAGGCGGGACCAGATACACCCCTCCCAAGCCGACGAAGCGAGGAGAGAGAGAGGAAGGAGGAGGGACGCAAGAGCGGTCAGAGTCCCAGAAGTGCCACGCTTTGGATAGTGCCAAGACACCGAGAAAGGTGCAGAGATGGGCGCGAGAGCCAAGCTTGCCGTCGCAAAAGTCCTCAGGCAGCTTGACAGCAACAACGCAATCCCAGACGCAAGCGGGACGAAGGTCGGCACGACAACCATGCCATCGGTCAAAGGGAGTGACATGGCAAGGGAGGGGACCGTGAGGAACACGGTTCCACACCCAGGTCATGTAGGACATGGCCTAAAAAGAAAAGACAGGGGAAAGGGAGGATTCAGTGAGGAGGGCGCGGACACTATCAGCAAGAGTACGGTTCTAGCGTTCAGAGACGTTGTTCTGTTGGGAGTGTAAGGGGCGGAGGGCTCCATACACACCGCGCCAGAGGTCAACAAACAAGCGGTGGGACTCATGAATCCCCCCCCACAATCGCAGCGAAAGACTTTCAAGCGGCGTCCACAGGCCAATTCGGCCTGTGGAAGCCAAGACTCCAGAGTGGGACAGACATCATTTTTTTGTCGAAGGGCAAAGACCTAGCGCATGCAGGAGAAATCATCAGTAAGACAGAGAACATGTCGACCAACCCCCCCGAGAGCATCATGCGCGAGGGGGTCCATGAAGTCGGCATGTAGAAGGTCAAGGGGGTGAGAAGTGCGGGACTCTGAAGTGGAGAACGAGGACCAATGCATTTTTCCCTGATTACAGTGAAGTCAGTTGGTGGGACAAGGGGCAGGAAACGTGTCGGATTCAAGGCCATGAGCGGGTTTGTCCCTAAGCAAATTGTCAACAGTAGCGGTGTGAACGTGACAGTGGCGGCGATGAAGCAGCTGTGTATGCGCAAAAGAGAGAGAGCGCGCAACATGAACAAGTGCAGCAGTGGCAGGATGAGGTGCAAATGAGGGTACGCAAAACAAGCGGTCACAACGAGTGCCATGCAGTAGGACACGGCTAGTGGTGCGATGCAGCACAGAAGCAATGCCACGGCTCAATGAGAAGTTCATGCCCTCGTCGTCGAGAGTCATAACAGAGAGCAGACTGAGCTGAAGAGCGGGAACATACAAGAAAATCGGCAGGAAGAGCTCCCCTTAGGGCCAATGAAACGTACAAATCCAACACCCTGAACAGGCAAGAACTCACCAGAGCCGGTATGAACAAAACGCACAGATCCAACGGGAATCAGAGAGATGAAAGAGGACATACAGGACATCATGTGGTGAGTGGACCCTGAATCAAGCATCCAGAAGCCAGTAGACACACGGACTGAAGCAGGATCACGGATGACAGCGGTAATGGCAGAACAAGGAGGGAGGCGCTGACCACTGGCTGCGAGGCAACAAGGTAAATTGTAGAACAACCACTGCTCAATCCACGAAACATCAGCAGGGAAACATCTGTCAACATGACCGGACGACGTACCACGGAGCAACGCATCGACAGCATACGCAAGTGTTCCCGCACCCGAACGCACACTCCCACCTCCCTGATGACGGAGGTGTTGATTATGGATGGCATGGGAGAGAGCCAAGTCCAACTGGCACTCATCGTCAGAAGGGCCAATGATGATGACACCAGAGGAGGTGCGCTGAGACGGGGCGGTGAAGGACACCCAATGTGGGGGCGTGTAGAATTCGGAGGGAGGGCCAAAGTAGAAAGGGCCCCCAAACCCAGATGGCCAGCCCCAGGGAGGGGGTGGAGTCAGGGTGGTGCTGTAGGCAGCAGCTGGTGGTGAAGAAGGAGTGCTGCAGCCAGAAGGAGTAGTGGAGGTGGAGGAGCGAGAGGACCCACTCCAAGAACCTGACGAGCGTGTCCAGTGGGTACGCATGGCTGAGGCAAGGCAGATATCATCGGGAGGAACTGGACACTTGGGAGCCACGTGCCGTATAACACTGTAGTTCCAATATGTGACGGTGCTGGACGAGGAAGTTGCGAAAGGAGTGGTGTCATAGCCACTACCTTAGCCGCCTCCTTGTTGCCCCTTGCTGCTAGAAGAACCTCCATGGCCTTTGCCCTTTTCACGACCGGCACCCTGACCACCCCCTTGGGAAGGAAGAGAGATCATGGTCGGGGTGGTGGATGTGGTGGAACCACCTCCACCACCCCAACCGCGAGGGAGAGGAGGAGGCAAATGAGGATGATGAAGAAGGGAGTGCGGTAGTAGCTGTTGCAACGGCGACACGATGGATGCGCTTGTTCTTTATGGACCTCCACCAGTCTGTCAGACGCTAGGTTGTGAATTCCCACAAGGCGTTGATGCCAGTGGGTGCATCTAAAGGGACTGAGATGGCCGCCAAGCGTTCAATCTCAGTGGCCTTGACCTCCCTGCAGATGTCACTGAGCTCTAGATTGAGACCGTTGACGATGGAGAGAACACCAGGGAGCTATCCAGGGGCCGCTTTGCCAAGGTCGTGCAGCAAGCGCAGACTGTGGGCCTTGTAGGCATCAGTAGTCTCATCAGCACGCATGGAGAACGTGTTGAATTGGACAGTGAGAACACTCTCGGCTGCATGTCCAGTCACTTTCGTGCAACGCTTGATCAATGCATAAGCACCGACATGGCCAACAGGTGTGCGACGTGCAGTGTCGGCGTTATAGGACCCGATCTCATCTGTGAGATCATCGGGTCCGGCATTGATGTGTGCACAAAAGGCACGAGTGGAATCCGCAGCAACGGGCACAAACGGGGGGTCAATAGATGCGTTGGGTTTATGGTAGTACTCCTATAGTTGCTCCCCCTGGGCCCAAGTACTGAAGCGGACCTCCCAAGAATGGAAGCTGAGATTGGACGTGAAATGAGGTGGAGTAGAGTCAAAATCTGGTTTGCGATGCACTGAAGGTGCAAGTGCTTTTCCGGTAGCTGCGCCGGCGGCGGCTGCAACTGCAAGTGGGTCAGAAGATGAGGAGCCAGCGGCTCTCAATGTAAACGCAGGCGATGTGGAGAATGCAGTAGCAATGCAGACGGCAGTGGTCGCAGAAATGGTGCCGCGCAGTGTGGGTTGGAGGCGGTTGATGACAAGGTCCGCAATGTGATCTGTAAAGGTATCCTGGTCTGCTTGCCTAATGAGGAGTCCGTCTTTCGCAACACGTTGTGCGGCGAGGGGAAGACCAGCTTGTAGTGTAGTGCGCTCACGTTGTAGCTCAGCTTGTAGCGCGACGTATTGATCATCGTCAATTGGCATGATGCCAAAGGCATGATTCTACCAATAGTATTTTGATAGAGTTTCCCTTACCCAAGTGGGCGTGGGAAATGTGTGATGAGTGCGTCGGATGACTGTTGCAAGCCAACAACCTGAACGCACGAGCACGCCAATGAAGGAGAAGCAGGGTAGAGGGGAAGACCAAGCTCACTAAGTACAGCGGTGCAGAGAGAGCAGTGGTGGATGAGCTACTGTAGCTGACGAGGCTACAACTACAATGGTGGCCGATGCTGAGAGAGTGAGGCAGGCTGCCCCCATCAATGCAGCGGCCGACAAGGTGGAGATGGCAGCAACAGTTGAGATCAGTAGCTGGATGTGACATGTTGCCATGGAAGAGGTGGAGACGAGTGCTGATACTTATGCTGTGGATGCATGAATGGAGTATACAACACTAGAATGCACTGCGGCAGTAGCAGCTGCTGTTGAAGCAACAGCGTCTGCTATGGCAACAACCTGGGTGATGACGTTGACAGCGGCGGCTGCCAAGGGACCGTGGTCAACTACTGCTGCTGTGTATGTGTCAATGGCTCTGACAACTGCGGTGCTAGCTGGTGCACGTGTAGCACGTGTAGAGGTAGCAAAGGTAGAAGCAACAGTAGCACTGGAAACAAGAGCAGCCTGCAGAGCTTTCAGAATGTCAAGGGATAGAGTAGAAAGTGACTCTATAACTGAACCAGTAGGAGATGCAACCCAACGAGGAGGAGATGCCCGAGGTGATGCTGCAGCAAGGGATGGTGCTGCTCCAAGATGGATGGTGCAACGCTACTGCTAACGAGTCCTATGGGCAACAAGTGGGCTTATCGGTGACTGCAGAGGTCGGCGTTCACGTGGTGCTGCCGTGGCTAGTTTGTTCTGCGCCGTTGGCGAGTCGTCGCTGGTGGACTGATAGTGGTCCGTATAGACTCGTGCGTCCACCCTCTCGTAGTCGGCCGGATCGTAGTCCTCACCGGGGTAGTACCTCAGACTACTGCGGTGAACTCTCGACCACACCTCCCATTCCGCCCTCTTCTCGTAACATGTTATCTTGTCGTCGATGCGACAACGCTCACGTGCGATCGTGAGTGACGTGGGGATGGACTCTGTCTCCGGAGGGGAAGCCAGGGCGTCGAACGCTTGGCTATCGAACGGGCAGCCTTAGACGATGGGGTTAAACTAAGGTGGCAAGGCAACTGCTGCGGCTCAAGTGTGAGAGAGGACTGTGCACTGTGCGGGCATGAGAGAGCCGAGTCACAGAAGGCGAAGAAGGGGAGGTAAAAATTAGGAGAAGTGCATGTGCAGTTGCTGCCAAGAGGCAACGAGTGAGGTGCCCCAGGTGTACTCAACCAGCGCACGGGGCCAGGCAGAGCTCAGCTGCTGAGAGAAAGAAGAAAGGGGGGTGTCAGCTGAGAGTTGCTGATGCTGTGGGTGTTGCGGTGGGAGCACATCGAGAGTCCCCCTTCCCCCCCTTCACGTGAATCGAGGGTGCGGTGCAGTGAGGCTGAGGGACACGGATGCGACTGCCGAGAACAATGGCGCTAGCAAAGACCATAACATGGCCAATGCTTGTGCTGAGGCCGAGAAGAGGCCGAGCCTACAACTGCACACGTTCGGTGCACCACGGGAGTTGTGGGTGCTGTTGGTTTTCGTGCATCTCTCATTGTACTCTTTTGTGTCCTCTCGGCTTGTGTACATCGGCGTGCAGATGACTGACGGCGAGACTTGACGCCGCTAGAGTGTCGCTCGGTGGAGCCGACGTACGCTGAGGCCCACTCACCCGATGTTGGAGCCTCCTCCTTCTGGCGATGCGCTCAACTCCATCAACAGGCCTCCTCGATGGTCGGGCCGCCGGCAGTCACTGCCACTGTAGATGCAGTCTGCATGCACCTAGCAATGTGTCTGGCTGTGGCATTGCGTCTGCAGCATCATGCGATGCCTAGGGTCCATGTCTTCTGTTGTAGGACAGTGTTTGGCATCGTTGACTATCGTAGGCACTACCTGGGTTTGTGCAGCCATAACTTCTTGAAGCTATTTTTCTAGCTCATTCTGACCGCACGATTGCGTTCGCAGCGTTGATATTATGGTAAGGTCCAGTTTTCAGGCAAAACGGACGACGCTCAGGTCTTGGGCTGTCGGGCGTCTGCCAGGGCTCACCGAGAAAACCCTGCCTGCCAGAAAATAGGTCTAGCACTCTTTTCTGATTGGCTGGTTAGCTGAGTAACAACTTTTGCACTACTGGGGAGGGGGCCTAGAACTTGGAGGGGTTCCCCATTGTTGCTCATTTCATCATTGCTAATCAGTTACTTCCAGTTTTCAGCTGCTTTCTGGCGTGAACACTGGCGCGCGCACTTCTGAGTAACAAACCCAGAGCTTCCAGACTTAGTCTCTAGAGTAGCAGACTGAGGGGGCAGTAGACATAAGCAACACGCGTGGAAGCCCGCACGCTGTATCGACAACGCATGCTGCCCCAACCTGCTGCCTAGGTTTCTAGCTTGGTATCAGAGCCAGAGCGTAGCAGTAGTAGCAGAAGACTGACGTACAGGTGCCAGACAATGGAGGCGCAATCCCATACGTGCCAGTACAGGGGAAATGCTGCCTGATGTTTTCCGGCTGCATTGACCCGCCTGGTGGCGGCGTCAGATTTTTTCCCACGGCCAGTGGGCCAGGGGAATTGCTGCCGAAATTCTTTCGGCAGCACTCACCCCCACACGTGACGCGAGGAGGTGAGCGGAAGGCCGCGTCCAACACATGTGGGTGACGACGCACGCGGCAACGTCACATAGATGCACTTACTTGCACCAGCACGGAGCAGCAGCAGCTTGCAGCAGCGACAGCCGCAGGCAACGTTAGCGAGTAGAGGCAGCAGCAGCCAACAGCAGCTGCGTGCAGCAGCAGTAGGAGGCAGAAGCAGCAGCTCGTAGTAGCCTGCAGTAGCAGCAGCTCGTAGCAACAGCAGCCTGTAGCAGCAGCTCGCACCTGCAGCAGCCCACAACAGCAGCGAGCAACAACAGCGGCAAGTAGCATCTGCAGCAGCGTGTAGCAGCAGTAGTAGGCTGCAGTAGCCACAGCAACAAGCCGTAGCAGCAGCCAGCTGCAGCAGCTGCTGCAGGGAGCAGCTGCCCACTACAAGCAAGCAGTAGCTTGCTACCTGCGAGTAGTAGCTTGCTGCCCTCTGCCAGTGAGGAGCAGCTCGCTGCCCGCTGCCAGCAAGCAGCAGCTCGCTGCCAGCGAGCAGCAGCTCGCTGCCAGCGAGCAGCAGCTCGCTGCCAGCGAGCAGCAGCTCGCTGCCAGCGAGCAGCAACCCGCTACTCGCAGTTGACAACGGGCAGCTACTCGCTGTGTCAGGCGAGGAAGAAGAGAAAAAAAAGGAGCGAAAAAATCCCCCATCCCACCTGCTTCGCCGCCGCTGCTGCAGCAGCTGCCTTCACTGCTGCAGCAGCCCTAGCGGTCGTAGTAGTCCTCAACAGCAATAATTGTTGCTACAACTACACCCGCAACAGTAGTAGCGGCAGCCGCAACACCAGCAGCCGCAGCAGCAGCAGCAGCAGTAGCAACAACAGCAGCAGCAGCAATAGTAGCATCAGTAGCAGCAATAGCACCAACTGCAATAGCAGCCGCAGCAGCAAAAGAAAACAACAGTAGTAGCAGTAGCAAACAGTAGAAGCAGCAACAGCAGCTGCTGCAGCAGCAGCCCCAACAACCACCACTGATGTCATCAGCATCCCACTACTGATGTCACTGCTGATGTCATCAACGCAAAAAAAACCAAAGAAAGGGGCAAGGGAAGGGGGAACCAATCTTAAGGGTGGGCAAGACGTCCACCGCCCTCAGCAAGACACCACTGCAAACGTCAACAACTTCAAAGAGAGAAAAAAACAAACAAAACAAATGGTATCACACCATGGCTGGTAGCCCCACTGGGGAGGGGTCCTACTCTCTTGGGGGGACCCCCAACCCCCCTTTCTTGCAGCGGCAGCAGCAGTATCAGCAGCAGCAGCAGCAGTAGCCGCAGTAGTAGCAAGAGCAGTAGGAACAGCAAGAGAAGCAGGAGCAGCAGTAGTAGCAGCAGGAGCAACAGCAAGAACCGAAGCAACAATAGCAGCAGCAGCACCAGGAGGAGTAGCAGCGCCAGTAGCCCTCTGACGTCGTTGGAAAAAACCTTGACCCCCTCGCTGCTCTTCAACAATAGCTCGCTGCCCTGACGCAACAGCTTGCGGCACTACAACCGTTAGTTTCCCAATCTGCCCCCAATGCGCCTCTGTCCTTCCCCCCTCCAGTGCGTGCCAGCCCAAGTGTGTCTGCTACCACACAAAACCTAGCGCAACAGCAGACTCAGCACCAGCAGTGGATAGTGACCTCCGTCCTTGGCCCCACTCTGGGTGCCGGCCGTAGGCAAAAGGAGTTTGAGACGCCGCCGCCGCCGCTTCAGGCCGGCGAGCAGTTCCGGAGCTGGGAGCTCAGCTTCTGCATCTGGGCGTTGGGTGAGGGCCTGTGGGCATACTACACCCTGTCGCATGATGCCACCCTGGCCGACTAGCTCTATGACACTGGTCGTGCCGTCCGGGATCTCGTCCCTGTCGCCCCTCTGGCTTCCCGTCTCGCCCTCGAGCCTTTCTTAGGCAACTTCACCGCTGGTGCCACCCAAGACCTTGCAGCCGCGTGGCACGTTCTCACTCGTCCCCATCGCCTGTCCAGCGACGCTGAGATTAGCCGCCTGCTGCGAGAGATCAACTCCGTGCACATGGGGGAGACCGAGACGGTCATCTCCTACTGGCAGCGGGCGGAGGACATCCTTCGTCGCCTCAGGAAAGCTGCCCCACCCCCTTTAGCTGCACTCCTCACCATCAAGCGCGGTGCCATCGAAGCGTACTCGGACGTTTTCGTCCACTACCCTCACGACATTCTCTCCACCATGACGGCCCAGGGCACCCTCCTTCCCTGGGCATACGAGCTCTTCCTCCGCATTGAGGAATCTCGTCTGAAGTCCCGACTCCAGTGTACGAAGGCCGTCGCCTCCCCTGCCGTCGTCTCCGTGGCCGTTGCCTCCCCCGTCGAAGCTACCTCATCATCATCGGGGAAGAAGAAGTATCAGACCAAGAAAGGCAAAGGTCAGCAGTAGCAACAGCAGCAGTCGTCAACCGGGTCCAACGCTGGCAGCTCGGTCTGCCACAACTGTGGCCAGCCCGGGCACGGGTGGTACACGTGTCCTCTGTTGACAGATGAGGCGCGCGTCATTGCCACCATGCGTCGCCAGCACGAGCGCCGTCTCGCCTCTGCCGACGTGACTGTCGCCGGCTCTGACACCTCCGCCTCATCCAGCAGCTCCACCACTCTGGTTGCTTCGCCGGTCGCACCGACACCACCGCCGCAGCCGCCGACGTCGGCGTAGTCCTCCTTCTACCGGGGCTCCGGCACCATCACCCCGCAGTCCGTCTACACTCCCTGGCCATCCTCTCGCGAGCGCCAGATGGAGCAGTTCATCGCGCTCCAGCTCAACCTCCCTCGCCCTCCTCCACAGGGAAGTGCGAGTTGCATCACTTCCTGCTCCCCTGTCCAGCCCTGCATGAATGAGATTGAGCTACGGTCATGCCCTGTTTCTTTGTCTGTCTCGTCGTCCCTCATTGTCTCCACTACCCCCTCCCAGGACGACGTTGCTTGGCTTGACGATTGGCAGTCTCGATTCGCACCTCCTTCCACCGCGCCCGCGTCCCTTGCTTGCTGCCATGTGATCGTTAGTGATCTTGCGACCCCGGTCGTGGACCCTGCTGAGACCTGGATCATGGACTTCTGGGCCACGCATCACATGACGGCCCATCGTGAGGCGTTTAGTATGCTCCATCTTGTAGGCAATGTTTCCGGTGTCCAGAGGTTCTGGCCAGGTGTTGCCTGTCCGTGGTGATGGCGTCGTTCGTTTTTGTGGTCCCTCCGATGACGTCTTTCTGACCGATGTCCTCTTTGTCCCTGGTCTTGAGCTCAGCCTCCTGTCTGTCACAGCCCTTGACCGCATGAGCATGGATGTTCTGCACATGCATGGTGTTGGCACTGTGTCGTTGCGTCCATCTGGTCTTGTCGTACTACACGCCACGGCCCGTGGCAACCTGTGGCATGTACCTCATATGTCTTCCTCTCCTTCCGTCTCCTCCCCGTCAATCGCCACAGGCCATGTGTTTGTCACCAGCACGCTCTCTCCTCAGCACAATCGCCTCCTGCACCGCCGTCTTTGCCACATCCACTCTGCCGCCGTAGACAGCATGCTCCGCACCTAGCCAGCCAAGGGCCTTGACCCGGAGACTCTTCCCCTCCCGTGCCCAACTGAGTGCATTGACTGTGCTCACGGGAAGATGCACCATTCCACGTATCTCTTGTCTTCCTCCCGTGCATCTACACCCCTCGACCTTGTCCATTTGGTATCATGGGTCCTCTCCCTACCGAGTCCGTCGGCGAGCATGGTCGCTACGTCCTCACCCTCACTGACGACTATTCTCGCTACCGTTGGGTCTTCTGCCTTCGGCAGAAGAATGATGTCGTCCACGCCATCTAGGACTGGCTTGTCCTTGCGGAGTGCGAGAGTGGCTGCTCTCTGCCACTTTGGCTCCGATCGCGGCGGTGAGTACGTGGGTGAAGCCACGACCTTTCTCGCCTCCCGCGGAATTCGCCATGAAACGTCCGCGCCTTACACACCTGCCCAGAATGGTGTCTCCGAACGGTGGAACCGCACTATGGCCGATGCCGTCCGCACCATGCGGGTCGTTTCTGGTCTCTCCGATGGCTTCTATTTTGAAGCCATGGCCTACATGACCTGGGTCTGGAACCGGATTCCCCATGGTCCCCTTCCCTCCCATTCCACACCGTACCAGCATTGGTGCGGTCAGCGAGTTGACCTTCGTCCGGCTCGCGTCTGGGGCTGCGTGGCCATTGTATGGCTGCCCGTCCCGCAACAGGGCGGCAAGCTCGCCCCTCGCGGACGCCCCTGCACCTTCCTCGGTGTCTCTCGTCAGTCCAAGGCCTGGTGCTTCTGGGATCCCTCCCAGCACTGCATCGTTGAGTCCCGGGATGCCCTCTTCTTCGAGGACCTATTTCCTCGCGACCTCATTCGCTCCGGCTCATCCGTGTCTATCCCGTCACGTGGGGGAGTGGTGAGTCCGTCCTCCGTCCTTCCACTTCCGGATGACACGTCCCTCAGTCCCTCCGAGCCGGCAGCCCCAGTCACGTCCGCTGGTCCCTTCGGGCCGGCACCCCCAGTCGCGTCCGCTGGTCCCTGCGGGCCAGCACCTCTAGTCGCGTCCGCTCGTCCCTCCGGGACGGCACCACCAGTCGCGTCCGCTAGTCCCTCTGGGCCAACACCTCCAGTCGCGTCCGCTGGTCCCTCTGGGCCGACACCCCCAGTCGCGTTCGCTGGTCCCTCCGGGCCAGGAGCCCCAGTCGCGCCCGTTGGTCCCTCTGGGCCAGCAACCCCAGTCGCGTCCGTTGGTCCCTTCGGGCCAGTAGACCCAGTTGCACCCACTGGTCCCTCTGGGCCGGCAACCCCAGTCGCATCCGCTGGTCCCTCCTGGCCAGCAGACCCAGTCGCGTCCGCTAGTCCCTTCGGGCCAGCAACCCGGTCTACCTCCATCAGCCCGACGGACACAGCGCCATCACCTGCCCTGCCACGCTACACGCGGGGCCCAGGCGGCAGCCTCCGACCCAGACCGTCGGTGAGTGTGCAGACCGTCGCTCCGCACTCCGTGGCGCCTCGACCCCCCGTGGCTCCATGTGTCTCCTCCGCTCCCACGGTCATGAGTGGGGACCCTGGCACCAAGGCCCTCGGCCTAACCACCTCGGCCATCATTGCAGACCTCCACCCGGGCTCCGCACTGGGCTACGCCATGATCCATCGTGAGCATCGTTGCACTGTCATGGCTGCACTCGCGCGCATCCCACCTGGGGCACGAGATGCACACGCTCTCTCAGTCCGCTCCACTGCACGCCCGGAGGACCCAGACACCCTACGCAAGGCACGAGCCTCTCCTGAGATTGCACACGGGGACGCTGCCTGTGCCGATGAGCTCGCAGCTATCCGACAGCACCACGTGTATGACCTCGTCTACCTTCCCGGAGGACGGAAGGCCATCGGCGCCAAGTGGGTCTTTCGGCGCAAGTGGAAGCCTGAATGGTCCTTGGACAAGTACAAGGCCCCGCTTACAACCAAGGGATTTGCCAAGATTCCTAGGGTGGCTTACGACCAGATCTTTGCCCCAGTTGGCCGGTTCTCCACTAGCCGGGCACTCTTCACTCTGGTCCCCCAACATAGGTGGGAACTGCACCAGATGGATGTGAGCAACGCTTTTCTCCATGGTTCACTGGAGGGTGAGGAGCTCTACATGGTGCAGCCCCCAGGCTTCGATGATGGCACTGGGAGAGTCTCGCGACTACTCAAGGCCCTATATGGCCTGAAGTAGTCGCCTCGGTGCTGGAACCAACAGATCAGCAGCACGCTCCTTCGGGGCCGGCTCCAGCGCAGCACCGCTGACCCCGCACTGTTTGTCAGTCCGCGAGGCCAGACTTTCACCGCTGTTCCAGTGTACGTCGACAATCTGCTCATTGCGTCGCCAGACACGGCTGCCATCCAGCATGTCAAGGATCTACTGCACGCCGCCTACCAGATGAAGGACCTTGGATCTGTCGGGGTCTTCCTGGGCATGGAACTCCAGCATGATCGCTCCAAGGGCGTCCAGCACATCCACCAGGCTGCCTATGTGCAGACGCTGTCCACCCGCTTTGCGGAGAACCTGCCACTCGTGCCAAGAGCATCCTCACCCATGTCACCTGATGGCCAGGCAAAGCTAAAGAGTTCTGACCCAGCCGTTGTGGGAGAGCCAGTTGACGTGACCACCTACTTGCGAGTCATCGGGTCACTGATGTTCCTGGCGACGACGATGCGCCCAGACATCGCGTTCGCCGTCAACCTCCTAGCCTAGTTCTCTCAGGAGTCGCGTCACCTCCACTACGAGGCCGCGATCCGAGTACTGTGCTATGTTATCTCGACTCCTCGGCGAGGTCTCATGTTCCGCCGTCAGCCGTCTGTTGTCGCGGTGGACTACACCGATAGTGACTGGGCTGGCAGTCCGGACAGCAAGAGTCGCATAGGCTGGATCTTTGTGATTGGCGGCACTGTTGTGTCCTGGCGTAGTGGCAAGCAAGGATCCATTGCACGCAACACTGCTGAGGCTGAATACATTGCTTTTTGCTCATGTGCGTGTGAGAGTGTGTGGTTGCGTCGTCTATTATCCGAGCTGCACTAGTCCGTCGCATCCATCATGTTGCACTGTGACAATGAGAGTACCATGGCCATTGCCGACAATGACGGAGTGCATCACACACGGAAAAAGCACATCAATATTGAGTATCACTATGTGCGTTCGTTGTTGCATGATGGCAGCGTCAGCATCGTGTGGGTTGAGACAGCACTGCAGTTGGCTCACTTCTTGACCAAGGCACTGAAGCGCGACTCGTTCAAGAAGGCTATGAGTTCAGTCGGCATGCGTCTGTGAGTGACTCTATCTGTCCTTGCTTGCGTCTCTGCTTGGCCTGGGGGAGTCTGGTCGTTGACTGTGTCTCTGCCCGCACATGTGCACTACGCCTCTGAGTCATGGGGGAGTGTTGGTTTTTGTGCATCTCTCATTGTACTCTGTTGTGTCCTTCCGGCTTGTGTACATCGGCGTGCAGATGACTGACAGCGAGACTTGACGCCGCTAGAGTGTCGCTCGGTTGAGCCGACGCACTCTGAGGCCTACTCACCCGTCGCTGGAGCCTCCTCCCTCTGGCGATGCGCTCAGCTCCATCGACAGGCCTCCTCAGTGGTCGGGCCGCCGGCAGTCACTGCCACTGTGGATGTAGTCTGCATGCACCTAGCGCTGTGTCTGGCTGTGGCATTGCGTCTGCAACATCATGCGATGCCTAGGGTCCATGTCTTCTGTTGTATGGCTCTGTTTGGCATTGTTGACTATCATAGGCACCATAAGGTGCCTACGATAGTCAGGGTCAGGCTGATGAGGTCTCAGGAGCGTAGCAAGGAGGGAAGTTCCCTCCTGCTTTGATACCAATAGGCTGCCGTAGTTGCTAGGATAGGCAAGTATGCAAGCATGAGAGTGAAGCCATGGATCGGGTGGGGCAAGCTCACTTTGTGCAAGAGAGGGTAAAGACCATCGAACAAGTAAGTGAGTTAGAAGTGAGCAAAGTGGTAAGTGCCGGTTAACCGGGCCACCCACGCGAGGCTCTCGACGTGGGGCCCGGTCGCTACCCAGGGATCAAACCCGACCATGGAGCGCGAGTAGTCCAGGCGGTTCCTCACACGCCGGTACAAACCGCACGTGTTGTCCCGAGGGATCAGCAACCCAGCTCACTAAGCTGAAAACATGCAGAAGTGTGAGAAACCACTCACATCGCGAATGTATGTGGTGCATGCATTCCAATAAGTGTGTGGCCCATCCTAGAATGTAACAGTGTGCAATATCACTACAATTTGGCTCTCCATAAGATTGGTCTTGGTGCTGTTGCCATCACTTGAAGACTTGATGGTGTTGCCACACCTGTTTGCTCCATGTTGTGTCACAACTTTGCACCAGAGAGTTTTTAGTCCAAACCAGTCACCTGCAGTGATGATATGTGTGTGTGTGTGTGTGTGTGTGTGTGTGTGTGTGTGTGTGTGTGTGTGTGTGTGTGTGTGTGTGTGTGTGTGTAGTCAAGAGGTCACTTGCGTGTGTCGTCACTATCTTAACCAATAGAAACACGTCAAGCGTGCCCAAGACGGAATTATGTGACTTCCAACATCTTTCGCAAAGGAGCTGGATTCAAACCTTCTATGAGGGTGTACTAGTATAGGATGGGGGGAGGGGGGAGCTCGTGAGAGAACGGCACGTGGGTGTGGCGTCGGAGGGTTGTTTGTGGAAAGGGCCGCACACCATGACACGGGCATGCCGGGGGTGGGGGTTTTGGTTGTACAGGGACTCTCCCTAAATTAATGCAGTCAACTAGAGTTAACGGGCCCACTGCCTCCCTTCCCTCCCTTGTGGCCAGTCTCTTGCCGCTTGTTTTCCCGTGCGCCAATAAAGGCTGAGATTGGAATGGGTTGCGATTGATTTTTTGAAAGGCTAACTTCCTTTCCCCGCTTGAAGTCCGCATGTAAGAGGCATAAAATGAGTTCTCTCTTGGATAGCTTACCTCCATCCAGTTTGGATGGAAAATAAGCTGTAGCTAGGTTACAAGGCACTCCTTACCCACGATGGTCGCGCACCACACACGATTTGCGAGCTTAGGCTTGCAGGAGCCTTTTCCAAATTTCATCTTGAATAAAGCATAAAAAATTGCCCTGATTTCCATACTTCTCCCTCATATCCTTAAAAAAAGATCCTTACACTAGCACTAGTAACACCAAAACCATGATAATGTCATTTTATCATCCCTCGTTCGTGTCTTGGATTATAAATGGAACCCAAAAAACCCAAAATATATAATTAATTTTTATTAATGTTTCAAAATGAAATGAAGAATAACATTGTTATCTACAATTTGACGAGAATAGCTACAAATGAAGCATTAGTTCATTTTATTACAATAAATAGGAAAAAACACACTAATAGTTATTGAGTTTCATTTCCATCTGGATATTGTCTGAAAATTGTATCCTCTGGATGAATCCTGTAGGATTTCTTCCCCCGTTTAGTTACCAGGATCAAACATAGGATGTCTTGCTGCTTGGGTATCCAAACCGGTTGCGAAGAGGGTATAATGTATATGCAAGGTTGTTCATCACCTTAGCTATCTCATGTATCGAAGTGCAGCAGGAACCATGCGGTGTGGTCGAGGAAAGGGGAAGGCCGACCTCGAAGGGGTGGTGTGGCGCCCGGGTGGCCATGTAGCCGGCTGGCTGCAGGCGGGAAGAGGGGTGATTGCTGGCTTTCCAGTGGAGGGGCGGCAGGCCACGTGGGTAGTGAGCCAACATGAGCCAAAAGACGTAAAAGCGACCGCTCACTTTGGTGGCACTCGCCTCGTTCGCACATGTCCCATCGAGGGAACTCTTGGGAATTGCGAAAAGGCATGTTTTGATTTCTATTGCTTCGACGTAGTTGCAAGGTTTTTGTTGATGAAGCGGAGTTCACCGTCCTGTTTGGAGGCTGAGGATTGTGGCCTCTGGTTCAAGCCCAACAAGCGCTAAGAGCTTACAACTTTCTTTCTGTCACACAAGAAGCCTGGAAGAACATTGCCTTCACCACAAAAAGATTCTTAAAAAAGGTCACTTATTTCTCTCCCACACAGACATCCTCAGATTCAAGGGACGCCACAACCTAATAAACCAGGGATACTAACCCAATTCATAGTATCAAAGCCAAAAATCCTACCCCCCTTCTCTGTTAAGACAGGAACTACTCCAACAGTCTGAGGCTTGTAAACGTTTTATTCAGAAACCAAACGGAAAACCCTTTGAGCTGGACCAAAGGGAGAATTTTGTGCTTGCAAGAGATTATCAATTCTAACCTTTTTTCCATAAGCAAATCTCTTTTCCCCACTCAAAAAACACTATAAGAAAGAAACTTTATCAACAAGCCTAGAAGCATAGTCCCAGAAGAATGGAAACAAATAATTATCCAAAGGAAAAAGGACAATTCCTGTACACACCAAGTTTTGTGTATCATATCGTACACAAACAAACCATGAAACTTCATTTACAATCTTCAACCTTCTCATGACAAATACGTTGCATCCACTTACACAATAAGACCAGAACTTAACATTGAGCCCATTCATTTCATAGACACTGGAATCCTTGATCAAAGCATATGGACACCAGTTCACACTACGGTCAACAAAGTTCTTGGCCACTATAACAATGTCTCTCTCTCCCATAATGGCGTATAGACCACCTAAAAACTCCAAAACGTATGGAAACCTACCACATACTCATCAAACAAATCAGTAAACCCATTACCTACCATGAAAAGTGGGCAGAAGAAAGTTTCTCGTAACCACATGGAAAAGCCCTTCAAGATATCCTGTGCTCGAAAATCATCCCAACAAATCCCAAAGACACCCTTCTTAAAATCCTCATTTGCAACATCTAAGCAAGGTATTGAATACGCTTCTTTTCCCACCCTTTTGAAAACATATGCCCCGTATGTGGCTTGCACAGTGAAGGTATCATTCATGCCTTTGAACAATGTCCAAAAATCCAAGAATTCTTACACAAACTGAAGCAAAGCCTCTTCATAGTGTGCAAAGAGCAAGCTACCATAGTCTTCCTTTTCCGACACCATCACAAGAAATTTCAATGGTGGCAATTCCTACAAGTAGTTACCTTGGGAGAAATGTGGACATACATATGTCAAATTTCAATGAATCATAGACTTCCTCTTCATAACCCCACAACACTACCATGTCTTAAACTCACCAAAATATTAATTGAACGTCTTGATCTACATCTTATACACCTTCACCGAATTCCAAAGAAAAACAAGCCGATGGTATGATTCAACAAATTATGACCCCCATCGGAATCTATAACAAAGACTAAAAACTATCCCCACCACACCTTGTTCAGCACTCCGGCTTGAAGCATCTTTGGTTAAGCACACCTAACACAAACGGAGCCGGAGAATTTCAGTAGACATGATAAAACCTGCCATTGAACCCTCAGCCAGAGGTTTACGACCCGTTGAAAAGATACACTCAGGGGTGAGGGTTAATGGGGTGAAACTCCCACATTATCCATGGAACGACGGATTTGTAGGTACATAAACTGGTGCACCAGAAGTCGCATAAGGCATAATCTTTGATTGATAGCCCTTGCAAGAGATTGACTTGTTATGGTCATAAAGGGTAAAACATAGGTTCCCTCACCTATAAGGCTATCCTAGGCACAGAAAAATGCTTCGACTTAGTTACTACTTGTGGAAACAACATCATATGTCTTTGAAACCGTTTTTGATAAAAGGAAGATGCTTATCACCCATATAAACACGAGTAATCTATGAAATACCCACCTAACCAGTCAGCGACACAAATCAGCAGGTTGGTAGTAAAACATAAACATCCTCACCACTTAGTTGGGTACATGAATCGAAACTTCAATAGCTTGAAAAACTCATACAAGATGGTTTGATCTGGTGTTACATAATTGAAGCCAAAGAGTCAGGATGATGTGTAATGAAGCGCATTAGTCAATCACGCCTTTTCTGAAGAGTAACAAAACATTGTAAATCTCAAGCCCCTGAAAGCACGATGGATGTTCCAATAACAAGAAGAGTATATTTGTTGAGTTTTTAGCCTTTCAAAAAGTGAACTAGAAATTTGATGGTTTATTAAATTACCAGCCAAATCCAATCTATGACAAACACAAATGAGGATCAAGCACGTAAAAGTTTTTATTAAACTAATAAAGACCCTAAAAAGTGCTGAAAGGACCCTAATTCACAACTAGAAGCAGTTTTACATGACTACTTGAAACAGTGTGAATATAGAAGGGGGAATTGGAATAAACGATCAAGGGCTTGAATCGTTTTGATTTGATTTTGACATTTAACCATAAGAATTAGGCATTGCATCACTAAAGATACACAATATGGCTAACCTTATGTAGGAAAGCTTTTAATTACCTTTCTATGGAATTTTTTTGGATGTAACTTGAATTCAAATCTGTTGGTTTTTGTGAGCTTGTAGCGACAAAGCCACCGCGTGTTCTGATGCAGCAAGGGGGTCCCTTGCTGCCATAGGATCTTTTATGCCCAGCAATCATGCCTTGTACAGTTTGTTGAGAAACTAGCGGAAGCAAGAATGATGGAGTTGAATCTTGTTAAAAGTACAAGTATTGTACAAGGAACAACAGCTATGTAAACGGCTGAACAGTGCGCTCTGACATAACTCCTGGCCTTAAACTGGGGTGCAACACCTTGGTATTCCATGAAGGCCGTCAGAGCAAGGGTCTCGGCACAGGCATCGTCGCAACACTGAAAGGTCTTTAGGATGTCAGGGCGTCCTCCTCCCAGGCCGGCAGGCCTTGCCAGACTTACAAGGGTCTTGGAGGGATTGACCTTCTCCCAGGCTGGCAGAGCTTGCCAGGATTATAGGGATCCTGGAGGGATCACCAGCATTTTACTCCACCCAGGCTGGTACGCAAGTGCCAGGCTTACAGGGGTCTTGGGAGAAACTCCAGCAGCATTGTTGTTGAAGCTGCTCTGGTGCTAAGGCATGGAGCCTTGCACGTGGTGTTGGAGTGATGATACTGGCAATGCTGGGATATTGAGAAGTGGCAAGACCTCCGCCTTTTATACTTGAGGTCCTGGAAAGTTGACCACTTAGAAGAGAAGCTTCCTTTAGGTTGTTCAGGTCTGTTGCCACCTTTGCCTTACTCTGGAGAAGCTTCCATCCAATGGAAGCTTCCTTCAGTCCTGGACTCTTACTGATACCTGTGCTGCTCCAGGGGGAAGCTTCCTCCTTTAGGAAGCTTCATCAGGTCTTCAGGTGAAGCTTCACCTGAAGGTTGCTTGTTCACCAGGCCTTCCTATGATAATCATCGATCTCTCCATGCTGTCGCATAAGGCCTGTTGATCAGGATCCACCTGAAGCTCGCACCAGATTGGTCCATGTTGGTAGAAGGGGCCTTGGCTCCATGCATGAGGGTACTGATGTAGTGGAAGCCTCATATTCAGAGTGCCTGATGCTTGCCTAGTCAGCTACAGGACTCAATGACCAGGGTGGCTGTGTAATACTATGTAACAAGTAGCTCTCCTCTTCTTGGAGTCAGCCTAGGGGCATGCGCGAGCCTCTTGCGCATGCCAGCACAGTATAGTATGTTTCAAGCCCTTTAGGCTACTCCAGGTTCGGATGCCAGAATTTGTCTGGCCTGTACGGAAGGAAATTCCCAGTCAACGTGGACCCGGGAATCCACCGTAAAGTCTATAACTTTCCATATAGTGCTCCGAATGCAGTACCGTCTTCACCATATTAGAGCTTGTCACTAGCAAAATAATCGCTTCACTCAAAAATATCAATTTATTGTAACATAGAATCCAAATGAGGGAGAAAAAGTAGTTTACTCTCTAGTTATTATACCATTATTTGTATTCATTTTGTAGCATTCAATGTATTAGAAAATTTATCACATCAAAAATAGGTTTTCATATCTTGACTTGATTTCATGGTAAAAATGGAAAGGGGGAGTAAATCCATAGAATTAATTAAATTGAAATTCAAAACTGTCAGATTTCAAATTTAAAACATATAAAAATTTCAAAGAGGGTTTGCAATAGGTGAAAAGACACATGTTAGAGATTTTTTTCCATGTGAAAGTTCATTGGAAATGTTTGATATGAAATGACATATATTTCAAGAAGAGAATATTTCTTCATAATTTGTTAAAACTTGATGAAGCTGAAAAGATACATAAATAACAACATTCTATTTCACAAAAAATTTAGTTGATTGTTGAATAGATTGAATGAGATTTCCAAAAATTCATCCCATGGTTTTTGCATATTATACACGCTTTTTGAATGTGTGGATCACAAGGAGTTACACGATGGAAGATGAGGTTCTTTGCAATTTTTTGATAAATTGTGCAAAGGATCCAAAGATAATGTTCCCTTTACCCCTTGAGCTGACGCATTGCTTGAAAGTCTAGTTATGAGAAGATTCAACTAGAGGATGCTAAAAGATAAATAATAGTTTCATACAGTATAGGTGTTGGGGTAGGACACCTCTTGTTTTTTCCTTTCCCCCTTATTGTTGGAAAATCTTATTGGAAGCTACCAAAAGAAGGATAAGCTTTATAGTAGCACTAGGTAGGGCCTCTTGTTTTGTTTGGTGACTGAGCTACCACGGATGTACAAACAACATTGATTTAAAGTCAATTTTTATGATTCTGTTTTTTGGGTTCTATTCGTTGCCGTACTTCTGACAAAGTCGAGAAGTGTCTCCTGATTAAAGATGAATCTGCTGGACTTGACATGATTTCAGATTGAATACAGTTTAGTTTGAGTGTGAAAGTAGAGGTTTTATGCGCTGACGCAGGGCAAAAGTTGAGCCACTTACGCTCCGAACGTTGGCACAACCTTACCGGAGTAGGGGTTGTGTACTTCTGTAAGAAACACCGCCTTAGAGCCTCTGTCGTCCACTCTAACTGGAGGTTGTTACACGTTGCGGACTGGATAACTCGTAGGATAAGACTCCCCATCCAGGACCGTCCGAAATCCAATGCATACAACTGCACCGTCAACGGGTAACATTTTAATAACAAGGTTAAGCATGACGAAGCTGGCCCTTCATACATTGGCGCGAGCGGCTAACATTATCAAGACGACCCCGCATAAGAGTCCGGGGCAGTTTGAAGGGAACTGCCTGTCTCTTTGAAGTGAGTTGCCCTGGCCAGCAGTCGCGGATTGAGTGGTCGACAAAACATCTCACAAAATGTCGTCGAGAAAACCTCCGCGATCGAGTCCGGCGTCGCTGGGCTCGATCGGATGCGATCGAGTTTTGCGTTGATAGCGGAAGGAGGGTTCCGACGTCGATCTCAACGTTGTTCCCGCAGACCAGCTGCCGGTGGTCTTCGGATGGACGAGGTCTCGGGCCTCCATCTGGAGGCGGTGAATGCCACAGATATCGACGTTCTGTCCGCCAGGCAAATAGTAGTTCCAGAAAATTTGTCAACGAATCATCCATTTGTCCGCGACCATCGGACCACCGATGCACCGTGGTGCCCGCGAAATCTCATGCAGCGGCGTTTGTGTGCCGCAATCGCCCCATGTTGGTTGACGTCTGTCTAGCCGCTCCTCGCTGCGGAGTGTGTCCCCAATGGTCGGCATGCCTCTCATGGGCATGGTTGTGCATTCAACAGTCACTTCGTTTTCACCGCTTACGTCGAAGGCAGCGTCATCACTCCTGGTCAGCCAACCCGTCCTGCCGGAAGTTCATCCACCATCTGCAATCTCAGCCGGTCGTTTCATGCTGTGCAGCAAAGCGAAGAGGTCGATGTGCAGCCAACAGTGAGAGGAAGCTCAGCGGCAGCAACGAAGCTAGGGACTGTCAGGGCTGGGGAATGCCTTCCTGCCATCTTCCCAATGGCCTCCGGATCGGGTTTCCTTGCAGCCACTTTCGGAGCTGCACACGGTGGAGCAACAGCACGCCTCCCACCACCACCTGCTGGTGTCGCAGCAGCAGCCGCTGCAGCAATTGATGGTGGCGGGTGCCAGACCGCTAGCAGCCACAGCAGCAAGCGTCAACGGCGGCCGCACGTGGGCTTCCCGGTCAGTCGGCCTCGTGTGAGCGTGGCCATGCCGCTCCCGGCATGGCCGTATTCGCAGGTGACACGTCGCCATCCGCACCACCTCCGCCACCCCTCCCGCTTCACCACTGAACTCTCGCCCACCAGTCAACCGGTCTCCGCACCATTTTCACATCGCCTGCCACCGGCCCTCCTCGCCCTCGTTCCCGCCCCCCTCCGCCTGGCCCTCACCGCTTGCCCTCCCCCGCGCTCCCCCCGTCCGACTGCCGTGGCCGCGGGGGGCATCAGTCGTGGTGTTGAGAGGCGATATGCAGCCAATGCCGCGACGAGGCGGAGCGAGGGCGTGAGACGGAGGACGGCGAGGACTGCTGGTTCCCTTGTCAGTGTGGGGTTTAGGCGGACGTTGGTCGGCGGCCAGGGCGATGGGGTGTCTGCATGGAGGCGCAGGTCGTCGGGTGGTGCCACAAATGCCGCTGTTTCGTTTGGGCAGTTGTCGGCGACCAGAGCCAGCGTTGGTTTTGGCTCCAGGAGCAGCATCAGCCGCAGTCATAGCAGGAGCAGCACCTGCGGCTGCGGTGTTTGTGGTGGCAGTGGCGGCGGCTCCACCCGAGAATTGCAGGGAGGAGGCTGCGTCGGAGCACGTATCTGCATGGAGGAAGCTGGCGGTGCTCACGGAGCTACACATCGGGCCTACGCCCTCCGCGGCAGCGGAGGGCGACGGGCTGTCAGCGAGTTCGTGTGCCGGGCAGCAGGCGGCGCCTCTGCCAGTGGCGCATCAGCAGGAATGCAGGGCGACGACCAATGTCACGGTCGCACGTCAGGTGGGAAGGACCCGGCTGGCGACAGGGGACAGAGCAGGCGGTGGGAGGGCCACCAGCGCACCGGATCCGGTGCTTTCCAGAAGGTGCCTTTGAGTGACCGCCCCGACTACAGCACCACCCTGCGGCAGATTCTGGAGGACGTGGAAGGCGAGGGGACGGACGAGGCGTGTGTGTCGGGCGGGACCCCCAGTGGCGACGTCAACAAGGGCAGCAGCGGGAGTGACAGCGACAGCAGAGGCGAGAACGCTGGCGGCTGTAGTGGTGATGGTGGGGGGGGCGCCATGGCGACTGTGCACAGGCACAATGTGGCGGGGAGGCGCGTGTACACCACAAGGAACAGTGCTTTTGCGAGAGGGGGAGTGGGGACCCTGAGATCCTTTGCCAGGGGTTCAGAGTCGAAAGGGGCGGGCGGCGCCCCTGCTGCAGCTTCCCCCGGTTCCAGGACGCGGAACAGGGGCCTGCAGCCGTCCGCGGCGGCGGGGGCCGTGGTGGTGGATGGGCCCGTGTCCCCCGCCTCGTCGGACAGCGAGGAAGATCTGGGCAGTTCGAAGGGGCCAAACCGGTGGTCCAAGACTCTGACTGACATTCTGTATGGCGA
>SZWC01001992.1:50554-75650 GCA_023375785.1 Penium margaritaceum | reverse complement strand
CTCCCAGTCCGCAAGATGGAGTATTGGCTTCTTCCCGGCCACAAATGCTTCTTTCTTTATCCTTGTACTTATGCGCATGGTCCCTTTTCGTTCTTATCCACGATCTTTCTCGGATTACACAGGCTCCTGGTGCAGCAGCCACCTACTTGCCTGATGCCGTGCCAGCAGGAGGTGCAGCTCCACCAGCAGGGGGGGTTGCAGCGGGTGATGCCGGCGGAGCAGTACAACAGCAGCAGGTGCCCGCTGCCGCAGGGCCCCCGGGAGCGCCGGGCAGCACACTGTCGTCACGTGTGATCCGTGCTGACCCGAAGCGGTTCTTCATGGACCTGGGCTCAAACCAACGGGGCTACTTCCTCAAGATCTCGGAGGTGGGCTTCTCTTGGGCTAGGACTGGCTGGGTGATGGAAAGAGGTCATGCTTTGAGGTTATGATATTCGCGCATGTGAATTCTGCAGGTGAATCCTGCATATGAATTGATGGCGCACTGAAGTTGGACAGTAAAAGTGCCCAGGGAGGGATTCTATCTGGCCTGTCCCACTCTGGCCCTGGGACTTCTTGAACTGCGGAAGTCTGAGCCCTGTCTGTCGCTGCTCATTGCACAAGAGCTGAGATCCGACCGCTGGATCTCAGCTGTGGAAGGCTGTTAAGGTGGCTGTAGTTGTGGCCTTGACCTTGGGGAATGAGGGTTGCAAACCAGGGGGAACTCTCTCAAGGGAAGTGGTTGCTGGGAACTGTACTTATGGCTTATGCTGGAGAGGACGCCCTGGTGTGTGCAACTGGATGGTCTTACCAGCCGGGAGTCTCCAGAAGGGAGACTCCAGCTGAGAGTCTCCAGCCAGGAGACTCCAGCCAGGAGTCTCCCAGCCTGGGGAGTCTCCAGCCTGGGGAGTCTCCAGGCTGGGGAGTCTCCAGCCTGGGGAGTCTCCAGGCTGGTGGGGTCCCGGGAGTTGTGCTTCACGTATGATGGGGACGTTCCTCACATGCCTTCTGCGGTTGTGTGTTCCGTGGTTGGGGGGTTAGGAGAGGAGAGTGTCTCGGGGGGTTTTCTGGTGATGGTGCTCACCGTGCTGGCGTCAACTGGCTAGGTGGTGAGGGTGAGACTACAGGATGGTGTTTGTCTCGTTTGTCTTTCGTCTTTCGATTCGTATTCAGCCTGTCTGCCTGCTGTTGTGGTGCATGCTATGCAACAGCGATTCCAGCTGTTCGACTCCACTGCCACTACCTCGCTGCGACTCGTGATGCCTTGGTGGGCTACCATGGGTACCTCTTCGGCTGACACAAGCCTTTGCAGCATCCCATGCAGTTGCTCTGAACTCGGCCAGTTTGAGCCATGGCCCGTCGTGGGCCCAAATGGGGTTGGCGTGAAAGCGGGGGGGCTTGCAGTGTACCGCTCGCCAGCCTGTGTCCTGTGTTGTTGTCATGTCGGCCGCTGACTCCACCAAAAAAGGGGTCGTTGCCTGTGGGAGGGTGACGCGCCCATGGTGCAGTTGATGACGAAATGGCAGCACCATCCTCTGCACCACGCCACTGAGTAAAAGTGGGGAAAAGTCGGAAATCAAGCATGGCATCCATGAAAGAAAAATAAAAATTGCACCGGAACCTTCCTGGGGTTGCGGTAGGCCTCACAGTCCTGCTGCAAGTCTCCTGGATGGGCGGTTGGTGGCCTGAGGATTGCTTGTGTATGGTTTCTGTGTGGTCACTGGCTAGTTTGCGGATGGTTTCGTGCTAGTTTGTTGATGGCTTGCGGATGGTTTCGCGCTAATTTGTTGATGGTTTGCGGATGGTTTCGTGCTAGTTTGTTGATGGTTTGCGGATGGTTTCGTGCTAGTTTGTTGATGGTTTCCGGATGGTTACGTGCCAGTTTGTTGATGGCTTGTGGATGGTTTACCGATGACTCGTGGATGGTTTGTCTATGGCTCCTCTCAGAGGAACCCTGTGTGATGAGGGGGTGTCCATTCCTCCATGGCTCCACCCTTACATCATCTCTACCCAAAGGTTGTGAGGCAACACCATGTCAAAGCCTCACTGTGCCTCTGCAACTCTGCCGTGCACCTGTGTCCCACTCTGGCCTCGCCAGGTGCTTGGACAAGACCGCTCGTACGTCATCATCCCGGCGCAGGCTCTGGAGCAGGTGCACGAGACTCTGGGGAGCTTTCTGGAGCTCCTGCGTGCACAGCAAGGCGGGCAGCAGCAGGCGGGCTACGTGAGGAACGTCCCCTCGGTAAACAGAACCCAGCCAGGCAGCTGACGTCCTGATCTGACTTGAGCAGAAAGCTGGCAGGAATGTTGAAGCGTACGCATTTCTGCGATGTCTGCGGACACTGGTGGTGGTGTGGTGTCAACCACTCGCAGGCTCACTGGAAAAGCCTGTGTTTCTAGACACACGAAGGTACTCGAGTTGCTCGAGTAATGCTTTGCTGCGCGTTGTGGTGTTGTATTTACCCTGCGACATCATTTGTTCATTTGCGCTGTGTGCAGGTTAGTGCTACCCAGTCAGTGCGACTGAGGTGGGGTTGTGCTAGAAGAAGCGGTAGTTCTATGCCATGACCAGCTGCCCTCATCATGTGGTATGGCATGAGATAAAAAATCTGAAGTTCATGCTGGACACAAAAAATCACTGGGCTCTTCAATTCCAGCAGTGTTTGCGGTTAAATTGAATGTGTTCAATCCACATTGAATGGCATATCGGCAGTGCGTGGTGAATGCATCACTGGCACCCTGCGGTTTGTGTCTGCTGGGCTGGAACGGCATTTGGAATTTGGTCACTAGTTGGACCTAGGCAGTTACCGAGCAGCTCCCTAGTGTTGGTTGTGTGGACATTGTGAAACTATCCTAATTGGCAGAGGATGCAAGGTGAGGGAAAGGATCTTCCATGGGTTTGCCTGAGTGAAGTGCACAGTTCTAAAGGTTCAGAAGCCTTGAAGCGTAGGGTATGAGGTTAAGTAACAGTCCCATATCAGCTTTGCTGGGCATCCCAAAACCATTAGTTTGGCTGTGACTCCATGCGTTCACCCAAATCAAGGACAGCCTAATCCTATGGACACACTTTCTCAAGCTGGACGTCGTGACTGAACACATGCATTATGTTGGTTTGTGTCGCTGCCACCCGTCACGACCGACACTGCTAGTTTACCGATATACCCACATTCGGGGTATATGGCAGAGGAGGGCGTGACGACATGACGGGCCTCCGGACTGCACCGAGACTTCTCCAGCACCTACGACACCGCCGGCGAGACGCGGTCGATGTGTTCCGGTAGCCATGTGGGCTTGTCAAGAGGTTGGAGAGTTTTCTCGGTCGGTTCAGACCCGCGCACCCGGTTGACTGTACTAGTGCGACGAGGAGACCCGATGGCTATTGTGGGGCTTCCTATGTTCGAAAAGCCGTCTGTGATGTCTGGACGTTGATTCCGAGATGTTTTGGCACTGCTCATATTTTCTCGGTGGTCGAGACCCGGGCACTCGGAGAGTTGTTCCGGTGCCTCGAGGAGACCACCTTTGTTACTCTCGTGGTGTATGCAGTGTGTTCTCCCTGTTGACTCATCTGGGTTCAGCAGGGGTGACGGGGCCCGGTGCGGTTAGCTGCCGGCGCCCCTATATAAGCCCCTTAGGGGCTCATTTGTAAACTCTCCTTGTTCTTTATATTCAGCGTTCCAGACTTAGCCAAATTCTTGGCGTCTTGCATCGCACTCACACACAGAGCTCATGTTCGTTTTTGCATGGGCCTGCATGCCCTAAAACTATTTCCAATTTGGTATCAGAGCCCAGGGGGGCGTGTGAGCAGCAGAAGCAGCACCAGTGGGCGGAACGTAAACAGAACGCGCCACGTGGCGCCACGCCGGCAGCAGCGTGAGGGAGCGTGAAGCGACTGCACGCGAACGCCACAGGGGCGGTGAGCCGCGCATAGCAGCACTAGCGACTGCGGCGGCAACAGCAAAAGCAGCAGCAGCAACTGCAGCAGCGGCGGCAGCAGCACCAACGTGCAGCAGAGTCGGCAGCAACAGCAGCAGAGTGCAGCAGCAGTAGCAGCAGCAGCAGCAGCAGCGTGCAGCAGCAGCAGCAGCAGCGGCAAAAGGAGCTACAGCAGCGCATCAGCCGCTGCAGCAGTAGCAGCTACTGCAAAAGTGGCGGCAGCAGCAGCAGCGTGCAACAGCAACGGCAGCAGCAGCCGCGGCGGCAGCAGCAAGCAGCAGCAGCTGCTGCTGCGCAAAGCAGCAGTAGCTGCAGCTACTGCAGCAGCGGCGGCAGCAGAAGCAGCGTGCAGCAGCAACAACTGCGGCGGCAGTAGCAAGCAGTAGCAGCAGCTGCTGTGCAGAGCAGCAGCAGCAGCAGAAGCAACAGCAGCTGTTGTGCAGAGCAGCAGCAGCAGCAGAAGCAGCAGCAGCAGCAACCGCAGCAGCTGCACCTGCCGCTACAGCTGCTGTTGCCGTTGCGAGGAGGCCCTCGCAGCCCTCCTCTGATCGGGGGGGCCCTCTGAGGGGGCCTCGCTCGCACCCCCCCCTCCCTTCCTCCTCTTCTTAGGGGGGCCCTCGAAGGGCATTGCCGAGCCCCTCCGAGGGGCCCTTCGGAGGGGGCCCGTCGGCCTCGTGGGCCCCCTCGGCCCCGACGGCCCCGTCGGCCCCGTCGGCCGACCGACGGAGGGGCCGGGTCAGAGGGGCGGACAGAGCCCCCCCCCCCCTCTCGCTCCCTCCTCCCCCCCCACACCCACTCGCTCACTCAGCGAGCGAGCGAGCGAGCGTGCACGGGAGGGAGAGCAGGACAGGCCGGACACCCCCCCCCTCCTGATTTTCTCCGTTCGCCCACCTTCTGGGCAATCGAGAAAAGGGGGGAGGGGCAAGTTGCAAAAATACGAAAAGGGGTACGCCTGAAAGAGAAAGCAAAGAAAAAAAAGAAGGAAAAAAAAAGAAAAAGAGGAAGGCAAGGGCTTCAGGCGAGCAGAGGGGAGAACCAAAACAAAAAAAGGGGGTGGAGAGTGAGGGCAAAGAAAAAGAGAAACAGAAACGGGGGCCTGAGGACTAGAGAATAACGACAAAACAAAAAGGGATCATCTTCCAACTACCACCGCCGCAACAGGCGCAGCTTCATAGCTGCAGTATCAGCATCATGCGGTGGAGTGTCGACGACTACTTAGTGCGGCGGCTCCTGGAGAGCTTGCAGTTTCGCCTTCATAGCCGACAACGGACTGTCGTTCGCAGCGATCTCCGCTTCGAGACGCGTCGTGAACCGACGTCTCCTTGGGGCCCGTGGATTGGTGCGCGCAGTTCACCCCGTAGGATCGACGGCGGATCGAGTCCTACTAGCTCCGAGGGCTGGGTCGTCTACCGCTTGGAGCAGTAGCCACACCTGCAGCAGCCACCCCTTCTCGTCTTGGAGCAGTCTTCGCTCTATTAGTGGCAGCAGCATTAGTGGCCGCAGTTTGTCAGACTCTAGTCCCCGGGCGTGCTACGGTAGTGCAGCTCGTCCCGTCTGGTCACGTTTGCTGACCCGGACGCCGTGACCTCCAGGAGTGACAGTACCTACTAGCCTCATTCTCTCCCGTTGCTTGGTGTTTACCACCAGGAGTAAGTGCCCTCTGTTCCTATCCATCGTCTAGTCCGCACGAGATGAGTGCGCGGACATCTGAGCAGGCGCCCTGCGCGTTTGCCTGCTACTACTGTGGTGATGTGCGTCATGGTTGGCGTCGCTGTTGGACGCGCCCTCCCGGCTGGCATCCACCTTGGCTACAGCCTCGACCGAGCCTGCGTCCTCCACAGCATACGGATCTGCCGGCGTTGGTAGATCCCCTAGCAGGACCTCTGGCGAGCATATTCGCCGAGATCCACGGCCTGCGGCAGACGGTGCAGCGGCTTTGTGACCTCGTTGTCACTGAGCGTGCTTCTGCTACTCGTTCGTCGACGGCCTTTTCGACCACATCTCCTCCTTCTTCATCCGATGGTGTCCCTTCAGCTTCACCTGCCGGCCAGTCCCAGGCTACCACCATCCTTTCTCTCCTCCACTCTACTGTGACCACGCCGCCACCCCGCGATGACTTGTCTTCCAGCAGTCGTTCCAGTCGAGTGACTCTGCGACGTCGTCGTCAGCGCTCCGCACGGCGTGCTTGCGCCGGTGTTGACACATCCTCCACCTCCTCGGCCTCCGTTGCTGTACCTGTCGAGGGGGAGTGTGGTCACCGCGCATTGCGTGATGTGACAGTAGTGACAGTAGCCGCACCCCTGCCGTCCCGCCGTGCCTTAGCGTCAGCCGAGGCAGATGCAGATGACGGGGTGGCAGTACATGACGTGGAGTCTGATCCCGCCATGGAGGTCATGGTGCAGACTTGCGTATCATCGAGGTCGACTTCCACGTGCGGGCTGGATCCAGATCTTCTACAGCAGCAGGTTGCGTGAGGAGGAGTACGGGCCCGACGTCTCTCGGCGGTGCCACTCGCGGCTCCTACCAGTGGCGGCTCGGCGGTGGCACATGGGTCCCGTACGGATCAGGATGCTTGTTGCGGACTTTTGGCGGAGTTTGTGCAGCACGCTCACACGAGCCCGACGGAGGTTCCAGTGCAGGAGATATGCGTGTCATCGAGATCGACATCCACGCTAAGACAGGAGCCGGACGTTCTTCAGCAGCAGGCTACCTCAGGAGGAGTGTAGGCACGGCGTCCCTGGACGGTGCCACTCGCGACTCCGTCCAGTGGAGGCCCAGGACTTTTGGGGGAGAGTGTGCAGACGACTCACACGAGTCCGACGGATGTTGGAGTACTTGGGACTTGCATGTCATCGAGGTCGACATCTACGCTGGGGCAGCAGCCAGACATTTTGCAGCAGCAGGTTGCATCACGAGGAGGGCAGGTGTCACGTGCCTTGGTGATGCCACTCGCGAATCTGATCACTAGCGACCTGGCAGCAGCAGAGGAGTATTGTGCGGATCGGGATGTCCCATACGGATTTCCGGGGGCGTTAGCGCACGGTACTCATACTAGTCCGACAGCGGTCGTTGTACATGAGCAGAGTCGACCGGCTGGTCTATTAGAGGTTGAGGCGTTCTTGAGAGTAGCAGTTCTCAGAGATTTCGCCAGGACATATGCTGCAGCAGACACAGCAGGCTCCATCGCCTCATCTGCGCTACCTGAGGACCAGCTTCAGCGTGAGGAGTCGTCCAGGTTCCCACAGTCTCCAGGTTCCCGTACACACGAAGCAGTGACATACTTGACGGAGTCAGATGATGGTCCTCACTTTATCATCGAGCAGCTGGCAGCGATCAGCCTTCCCGGCGAGACAGTGCGTGAGCGTCAGCTGCGCTTGTTGGTCGCCTTGACGGACATTGTTGAGCCAGAGCCCTATACACCTGTGTCCATTACGGCGGCAGTCGAGGATATCGGAGTAGATCCATACATGCAGATGGAGTCACCTCGTCAGCAGTAGCTGAGTTCTGCCCCCTCGGTTTCACCTGTTGGTGACCCTACCGATCACATCGACCCCGAGAGTGGTAGTATCTGCACGGAATATGTTTCCACATGCTCTACGGACTCTGACGACTCCTCCTTCTCCTTCTCCTTCTCTCTCGGCATGCTACCACTCACTCCTTGCATGACAGACACGAGCTCTGATGTGGATGCAACACCTGCAGCTGCATTCGATGTTCCAGCGTCTCAGCACATTGCGAGCTTGATTGACCCCCAGGAGGATGTAGCAGCACCAGTTCTATCGTCTTCAGCAGCAGAGATGCAGATGGCGCTGTACTCACGAGTTGTGGAGTCTGCATCTGCAGCATCCAGTGAGGCAGAGTTTATTCTACACCAGGTCGACATGGGCCACCTCGACATGTCCGAGGCAGATTATGCTGATATGCAGGAGCGTGTAGTCATGCTACAGCGGGAGATGGTGGCAGCGCATGAGCGATTCTCAGAGGAGGGCAGCATCACTGGTACCGGCAGGAGCCTTCCGGCAGCAGCAGTGATGCTGAGCGTGCCTTCGGCTTCCGCCATCCCGGCTCCTGTCGACCCCATTATCGCTCCTCCTTCTTCTGCTGCCATCACGCACCTTCATCCACCCGACTCACCTGCCCCATCTCCATCTTCATCCATGAGTGGTGATCCGGTTCGTCACTCCAGCTCCTCTTCTGGCAATACACCCTTGTGTCTAAGGGTGTGTTATCTCGTATCAGAGGCCAGCTCCGCCACTTCATCCACGCAAGCATATTGCTCGCCTATTCCCGTTCCTCTGGCGCACACTAAATGCATCGCGGTAGTGCGGAGGCAGGAGAGACTGTGAGTTGGGACCCTTGGCAGTCACGCGAGGTCTGGTATACCCCAGGTGATGCAGATTCACGTGAGGAGTTGTAGGAGGAGACACCACTTTGTCTTTGAGGGAGGGAGTCGACTCGCAGGTGACAGGGGGAGATATCTCTACATGATGGACAGACCACAGGACTGATCGCCCAGGATCTGTTCAGCTACGACATCAGCATCTCCATCGAGGACATCGCTGCCAGGTTCATCTGCCCAAGGGGAGTGTTGTGTGGACCTCGACCTGACGCGACGCCATGGGAGATGCATGGCGAGGTCCATGCTGTGTTGTGAGCATCTACAGCATCCCGCATGTGCCTCACGCTACGTGCCTACACAGTTGCATGCAGATGGTAGCACACTGTTGGTCGAGACCCGGACACTTGGTGCATTGCACCAGTGTCACGAGGAGACCATGTGATCGTGTGTCTTAGTGTGTTGCTATACTGTGTGTGGCATGTGCATGCGAGCTGTTGGTCAAGACCCGGACACGTGGTGCATTGCACCCGTGTTATGAGGAGGTCCTCCCTTGATCCTGTGTTTGGATGCTGATACAATTGTGTTGGATTGGTCGTAGTGGTCGAGACCCGGACCCTGGTACCGCCAGTGTAACGAGGAGACCATCTTGTCCTCTGACATGTGTATGATGTGCATTACATTGGTTTGTGTGCGTGTGCATCACTCCTCTCATGGTCGAGAACCAGACACTTGGTGGGCTGTGCCAGTGTCAAGGGAGACCCTAGATGGATAGCAGACGAGTGTGTGTGTGTGTGTGTGTATGTGTGTGTGTTTGTGCGAGTTGAATCATGCATGTTATGGCTTGCCATGCATTGTTGTTCCATGCCTTCGCTCATTCGTTCTGGCGTGGACGGCTATGTCAGCCAGGGGGAGTGTTGGTTTGTGTGGCTTCCACCCGTCACGACCGACACTGCTGGTTTACCGATATACCCACATTCGGGATATATGGCAGAGGAGGGCGTGACGACACGACGGGCCTCCGGACTGCACCGAGACTTCTCCAGCACCTACGACAGCGCCGGCGAGACGCGGTCGATGCGTTCCGGCAGCCANTGCATCACTCCTCTCATGGTCGAGACCCAAACACTTGGTGGGCTGTGCCAGTGTCCAGGGAGACCCTAGATGGATAGCAGACGAGTGTGTGTGTGTGTGTGTGTGTGTGTGTGTGTTTGTGCGAGTTGAATCATGCATGTTATGGCTTGCCATGCATTGTTGTTCCATGCCTTCGCTCATTCGTTCTGGCGTGGACGGCTATGTCAGCCAGGGGGAGTGTTGGTTTGTGTGGCTTCCACCCGTCACGACCGACACTGCTGGTTTACCGATATACCCACATTCGGGATATATGGCAGAGGAGGGCGTGACGACACGACGGGCCTCCGGACTGCACCGAGACTTCTCCAGCACCTACGACAGCACCGGCGAGACGCGGTCCATGCGGTCCGGCAACCATGTGGGCTTGTGAGGAGGTTGGAGAGTTTTCTTGGTGGGTTCAGACCTGCGCACCCGGTTGACTGTACCGGTGCGACGAGGAGACCCGATGGCTATTGTGGGGCTTCCTATGTTCGGAAAGTCGTCTGTGATGTCTGGACGTTGATTTCGAGATGTTTTGGCACTGCTCATATTTTCTCGGTGGTCGAGACCCGGGCACTCGGAGAGTTCCGGTGCCTCGAGGAGGCCACCTTTGTTACTCTTGTGGTGTATGCAGTGTGTTCTCCCTGTTGACTCATTTGGGTTCAGCAGGGATGACGGGGCCCGGTGCGGTTAGCTGCCGGCACCCCTATATAAGCCCGCTAGGGGCTCATTTGTAAACTCTCCTTGTTCTTTATATTCAGCGTTCCAGACTTAGCCAAATTCTTGCCGTCTTACATCACACTCACACACAGAGCTCATGTTCGTTTTTGCATGGGCCTGCATGCCCTAAAACAATTTCCAATTCATTAGTCTAGGAATGATGGGTGTAGACACAATGCAAAGGCATGCAAATCGGGCCCATGACCAGTGTGTTGAGAAAACCCTTTGCTTTCGGCAACCTCACAACGTTCTTGTTGTAGGTGGTGAAGAATGCTAGGGTGTAGGGTGTGACATGCGGTAGAGGGAATGCACGCACCCATCTATGGAAAGGAGCAAACGAGCTCTTCCTTCGAGAAGAATCTAGCTTACAGGGAAGTTACGGATCACAGGGCAAAGAGGTGATAGCGGCCAGTTTGTAGGCAGTGACGGGTTGCTAGGACAGTAGGTGTAACCAAGCATGAGAGCCAGAGTGTACACACTACGCCATGGATGCAGCAAGCTTGACACTTAAAAAAGAACTGGGTGAAAACAAACGAGTGAGTGGTAGTGACGGGACTATGATGTGATAACTGTAGTTACACGGAAATTTCCTAGGTCGAGTGTGAGAGAGCAAGCAACCACGTGCGAGAGCAACACGACGCCATGGATGCGGAAAGCTTGCCTTCATTAGCTCAGGTAAAGCCAAGACAAGGAGTGGGGGGGGGAGCGAGAGAGACTTAGCATCCGGTGAGCGTGCACTCGCCACGGGCATCACACCCAGGCGAGCACACACCGCCACCCGGGGGTCGAGCCCGACCACTTGGCACAAAACCAAGACAGCGGCTGCTCACCAGTCCGCGGGTGAACCCGGCACGGTGGCAACCGAAGGATCAGCACCCGGGAAATACAGCTCCCCCAGAAAACAGTCAAGGCAAGCAACATGATGCAGGGCATGCCAGTGAGAAATGTACGGGCCCTAGCATCTACCGCATCTCAGAGTCAAAGAGAATCAAAGAGGATCAGACAATGGCCATATGTGTGTCAAGAGTTGTCCCTGGGTCCAGTAGCAACAGCAGCAGCACGAGAACGCTCATGGCTCCTGCCAGGGCTGACACGGCTGTAGCTTTCCCAGGTAGAGCCATTGTCAGTCAATCTGTACAGGTGTGCACAGGGTATGTGGAGGCAAGAGGGCACAGAGTTGTGATTGGCCAATGAATTTCAACACTCCCCCATGACCCGCAGACAACCAACCCACACACGCACGAGCACCACAAGGGAATCACGAGAGGTGATGGAGACATACTGGACCAAATCAGCCTGGATCATGTGGACAGATAAGACCAATAGAGTGAACAACACTTTAAAACACATTACAATTGAGGGCCTTCGTGAGGAGGTCAGCTCTTTGAGACCGTGTATCCACCCAAGCAACCTGGACTATGCCAGCAGCAATGCACTCGCGAACAAAATGATGCTACACATTGATGTGCTTGGTGCGTGAATGATGCATGCCGCTGTTTCCAGCAATGGCCTTTGTGCTTTGGTTATCACAGCGCAGAGTGATGCAACGGATGGGTACAGGCAGTTGCTGCAATAGACGACATAGCCAGACAGCCTCACATGTGCCTGCACCAAGGGCAACATACTCAGCCTCAGCGGTGTTGCGAGCAACACACCCTTGTTTGCCAATTTTCTAGGAGACTGCAGTGCCTCCGACAAGAAAGATGTAGCCTGTTTGACTACAAGCATCAAAGTCATGTGCCCAGTCAGTGTCCGTGTAGTCGTCAACAACAAGTGAGGGCTGTGCACGAAAGTATATGCCGATGCGGGGGGTAGAGAGGGCATAGCGCACCACCTGCAACGCTGCCTCAAGATGGCGCTCACGGGGGCAATGGGAGAACTGGGAAAGGAACTTCACAGCAAATTCCACATCTGCACGAGTGGTTGTGGCAAGGTACATCAAAGAGCCAATGACACGGAGGTAATCAGTCACATCTACCGTCTTCCCCAGTGCGGACATGTCCCGGGACTTCAGTAAAGACTGACCAGCGGGTGTCATGGGAGTGGACGCAGTGGGGATGGATGTGAGGAGCGGGGCAAACCGCTCCCCCAAGCTGCGTATATATGCAGCCTGATGGACGTGCAAGGTGCGACGCCCCCGGTCTCGTTCCAACTCCATGCCAAGAAAGACTCGAGCCGGTGCAAGATCCTTCATCTTGTATGTCGCCTGAAGAAGTGCCTTTGCTGCTGCGACCGAGGCTAGATCAGGAGAGGCAATGAGGAGATCATCCACGTAGACAAGGATGGCAACAAGCGGCTTGGTTGGGCCACTGAGGAACAGTGCGGGGTCCACAGCGCTCCGTCTGTACCCTCCCTTCTCAAGGGTCGCTGTGATTTCTTGGTTCCAACACCGTGGGGACTGTAGCCAAGCCATAGAGGGCCTTGCGCAAGCGCCGGTTCATTCCATCTGAGAAGCCAGGTGGCTGCACCATGTAAATCTCCTCATCCAACCTACCATAGAGGAAGGCATTGTTGACATCCATCTGCTCAAGCTCCCAATCATGCTGAGCAACCAGGCCCAAGAGATACCTGGCCGTGGTGTAGCGACCAACTAGGGCAAAGGTCTCGTCAAAGTTGACGCCAGGGATCTGAGAGAATCCCTTTGCGGTGAGACACGCCTTGTAGCATTCAACGGTGTTGTCAGGGTTCAGCTTACGACGGTACACCCACTTGGCCGCAACTGCCTTGCGACCCGGTGGGAGGTCTACAAGCTTGTACACCTCATGCTCAGAAAATGCATCAAGTTCGGCCTTCATGGCCATCTCCCACAGGGAGGAGTCGGAGGCCGTGCGAGCTGCTTGAACAGTCAGGGGCTCAGGTGGTAGAGGGGAGAGCCCAGCGGCAATAAAGCACGATGCCACATATCCGGCAACAGATGAGGACAGAGCTGAATGGAACTCATCCTTAACAAGGGAGTACCCCAGTGCAGTGCTGGGATGGACGACAGATGCAGCAGTGGACAGAGCAGAGGTAGCGAGACCGAGAGCCCGGAGACCAGGGTCACCAGAGACCACTGGATGAGACTGAGAGGGAAGTGCCCGGAGGCGCATGCCACGAGTGTAGGGTGACACCGGGGGAATGGACGATGCACACACAGAGGCAGAAGGAACATCAGAACGTGGCTGCACAGCCGGCAGCGGGGAGACCGTAGGGTCAGATTGTGGAGAGAGGACAAGTGGCGGGGAGACAATGCCAGGTGGGGAGACAGAAGATGCGGGTGAGACAGCATCAGGCGAAGAGGGAGACGGCCAGGGAGAAGGCGTAGTAAGAGGAGCAGACGACACAGAGGGCGAAGAGGACAGAGAGGGAGAGGAGGGCAAGGCCAAACTAGGTGTAGTGGACGAGGCAATGGGGGGCAACAAGGGACACATAGAGGGGAGAACTGAAGGCCCAAAGGGCAGAGAACCACCCCCACCCCGAGATGGCAGAGCGAGGGAGGCACCAAGGCGGGGAGTGTCACGTTCAAACAGGTGTTCAAAGAAGAGGGCATCATGAGACTCGATGACACGGCACCTGGAGGGGTCCTAGAAGCGCCACGCTTTGGAGAAGGGAGAGATGCCCAGAAAGAGGCAGAGCCGGCCACGAGGGGACAGCCTGCCATCGCGGTGGTCCGAGGGGACCCATACAGAGGCAAGACACCCCTAGACACGGGCAAGGCGAAGATCGACACGCTGACCAGTCCAACGTTCAAAGGGGGTGACAGAGTGGGGGAGGGGACCATGAGGGACACGGTTCCACACCCAAGTGATGTACGACATGGCCTCAAAGGCAAAGAGAGGAGATAGGCCGGAGGCAGAGTGGAGAGAACGCACACCATCAACAAGGGTGTGATTCCAGCGCTCAGAGACACCATTTTGTTGAGGGGTGTAAGGTCCAAAAGACTCTACCCGGACACCACGAGAGGAGAGGAAACGAGAGGTGGGACCAAAGAACTCACCACCACAATCACTGCAAAACACACGCAAGGGCCTGGTACAGGCACGCTCAACCTACGGGAGCCAGGACTCAAGAAATCACTGACGTCGCTTTTGTGACGAAGGGGAAAGACCCAGCGGTAGCGGGAGAAATCATCTGTCAAGCATAGGACGTAACGGCCAAGACCGCCAAGGAAGTCATTGGGCAATGGGCCCATGACGTCAGCATGTACCACGTCGAGGGGTTGAGCGGTAGTAGACTCATAGGTGGAAAAAGGGGAACGATGCATCTTGCCACGGGCACAGTCAAGACAGGTGGACGTACAGAGAGGAGAAAACGTGGCAGGGTCAAGGCCGTGGGCGGGCCGAAGGCGAAGAAGGTGCTGGATGGCGGCGGTGTGAATGTGGCAGAGGTGACGATGCAGGAGATCAGTGTGCTCAGGAGACAAGGACGGGGCAACGTGAACAAGAGCAGATGCAGCGGGAGTGGAGGGCAACGTGAGCGGGACGCGGAACAGGCGATCACAGCGCACACCATGAAGAACAACACGGCCAGACGAGCGAAGAGAGATAGAGGCAAGGCCATGGCTGGAGGAGAAGTCCATGCCCTGGTCGTCAAGGGTGGTGACAAAGAGAAGGCTGACCTCAAAGGTCAGGCACGTACAAGACGTCAGGAAGATAGATAGTGCCACCAGGACCCACAAAGCGTACCACACCAACACCCTGAACAGGTAGCAGCTGGCCGGAGCCAGTGCGGACAGAACGTACGGACTGAACAGGGCCAAGAGAGATGAAGGATGAACGACAGGAGGTTATGTGATGCGTGGCCCCATAATCGATGATCCAGAGGCCGGGCGAGGCACGAGTGGAGGGAAGGACAAGACAGACAGCAACAGTGCTATAGGCTGAGAGAGAGGACGAGCGACCAAGACGTGTGGGATATGTGTGTGACTGCCATTCTTCAATCCAAGCACAATCATTAGGCAAGTCCCCTTGAACACGACCAGAGGAGTCACCACGAAGAGTGACCTCAGACTCACAAATAGACACGTGGGACTGGCCACTCACACTCTCACCTCCCTGAGAGCGAAGGTGAAGAAGCTCCGCCAACGGACATTCAAGGGTGCGCTCCTCGTCACGGCGATCAGAGGAGCGCTCCGAGGAACGGTCGGAGGAGTGGTCAGAGAAGTGCCCGTTGTCACGCGCCTAGTGGGGTACGTGGTAGTCAGAGGGCGGAGGGCCATAGTACGGTGGTCCAGATGGAGGAGGAATCCAACCCCAAGGGCTGGGTGTCGGAGGTGTCAGGTGAAGGGGGGGAGAGGTGGTGGTGGAAAGCGCAGAGCCAGTGGAGGATGAGGAGGAGGAGGCGACAGTCCCTGCAGCACCGGCAGAGGAGGCAGTAACACCGGTGCGTGCCCAGTGGGCGCGCATGGAGGAGGCCAAACGGGCATCATGGCGAGGGGCAAGGCATTTTGGTGCAGAGTGACCAGAGGCGCCACATTTCCAATAGGTGACGTCAACAGCAGTGGTGGTCGAGTTCTTGCCACTGTGACCACCCCCACGGCCTTTGCCCCCTCAACCGCCACCCCGACCGGAACCACCACCTCCACCTCTGGAGACACATTGAGTGGAATGTGCTGTCGCCTGCGACGAGGACGAGGGAGAGGGAGCTACGGCAGAGGAGGAAGAGGAGGAGGTGGTGACAGCATCCAAAGCAGCGCGATGCATGCGCTTGTTCTGGAGGGCATTCCACCAGTCGGTCAGACGCGAGGCAGTGAAGTCAAAAAGGGGGCCAATCCCACGTGGGGAATCAGCAGGGACAGGTTCAGAAGCAAGGCGCTCAAGTTCTGCCTGAGAGACATGGAGATACAAGTCAGACATCTCTGGAATGAGGCCAACAACAATGGAGAGGCAGGCGGAAAGAGGACCGGGGGCGGCCCTGCCCAGGTCTCGTAGCAGGCGCGGACTGCGCGCCCAATACTCATCTGCTGTCTCATCCGCTCGCATTCGCAAGGTGTTGAATTACACCGTGAGGGCACTCTGGGCAGCGTGCCCAATTACTGTCTTGCGGCGGCGGATGAGAGTGTATGCGCCGACCGGGTCAGCTGGCGTGCCACGGGAGGGGTCTGCATTGTACGTAAGAATGTCATCGAGAAGAATTTCTGGATTTGCATTGATAAGTGCTCGCACAGCGCAAGCGGCCTCTGTAGGCTGTGGCACAAATGGCTCCTTGGCAGGGGAGTAGTACTCTCAGAGAAGTTCACCTTGGGCCCACGCGCTGAAGCGAGTCTCCCAGGACGTGAACATGAGCTTGGAAGTGAACTGTGGTGGTGGAGTTTCAAAGTCCTTCTGCCGAGCTGGACGCAGAGGACGGGCAAAGGCTGTTGCGGAGAGAGAGAGGAAGAGGAATAGTTGGCAATGACACCACCGAGAGGAGCAGACGAGTCTGCTGATGCAGACTTTGTGGTATGTAGAACTGCGGCAAAGGTGGGGATGGCACGCAGTTTCTCAATCTAGTGCGGCTACTGTAGCAGCTAGCTCATGCTGTGCTTCTTGCCCCTGATGAAGCTCATCCTCAGCTTTGCGGCGCTCTGCTTGCACCTCACTAAGAGCGGCCTGAAGGGCCTCTATGGCTTTCTCTGGTGCAGGCATGATGGAAGGTGGAATAGGAACTGAGAGTGAAGTAAGAGGAGAGTGCAAGGAGAACAGAGAGTCAATTGGAAGGCAATGCTCACCGAACTAGTGACGCGGGAGAAGATTGAAGAGCGGTAGCACAACAGCTGCAGTCGATGAAAACAGAACTGCCACCCAGCGTGCAACCGCCACGGTGAGGCATAGAAGTCCTGTCGTAACGGCTCCAACGACTCCAGCAGTGGCAAATGCCACGAGGACACCGGTGGTGATGGGTGTCGTTGCGTCACGCGGGGCGCCAGTAGGCGTCAGCACTGCTGAGGCAGTGGACGCTCGGATGGAGCCAACGGAGCTGGAAGTGGCGTCTGCTGCTGTGGAAGCTGCCGTGGCAATAGATGCTGCGGCAGCTTTGATCTGTGTGGCGATGTTGGCGTCAGCAGTTGCCAGCAGAGTGAGTGTGGCAGCTGTGTGCACGTATGCTTCACCTGCCCGGCCAACGGCGGGGGCACGGCAGGCCCTTGTTGTTGTTGCGAAGGTAGCTGCGGCACCAGCCGCTGCGTCAAGGATAGCGCCGGCCAAGCTGATTGAGTCAGTATGAACGGAAAGAACCGGGATGACGCCGGGCACCTCGGGTGCAGTAGATGCTATGTCAGGTCCTACTGCAGTAGAAGGAGGAGCAGGATTGGGTGAAGCGGACGGTTCAGGAGGTTGGGAGCTGCTAGTAAGTTGCAGTCGTGGTGACAAGGGCGTTGACGGTGGTAGGTCGTCTGGGATGTAGACTTGGCGATCGATTTCCTCTCTCTCACGCTCTGCTACAGCGTCGATGTCCTCCTGCCAATAGGTATGGTCAAGTATGCGCACCCACAAGGGGGTGTCGTCGTCGTCCGCCAGCGTGGAGTGCTGAGTGGGCAGCTGCAGCAGCTGGGACACTCGTAGCAAGCACACCACCCAGACTGCGGGAAGACAAGATGGTGTTATGCAAGGACTGACGGGTAGCGAAGTGAAGGGCAGTTGCAGCAGATGCGGCCTCAGATGCTCCAAGTGCTGAGGAGAACAGCCGAGAGTGACTGAACGAGATTAGGTCAGGATCCGCCGGACGACACAGACGTGTCGACGGTAGTGGCAGTCCGAGATGGAAGAGTGGCCAGGAGTGTGGCCTAGGGTGCTCCAGGCAAACGAGGGAGCAAGGTGTTGCGGGAGGAGCTCAGATGAGCACCACGGAATGAGGTGGCGCTGTTGTTCAACGCCGAGAAGATGCACAGTGCAGATTCGCTGCTACGGTGAGGTCAGGTGGCCGAGAGGGGCTCGGGTGTCCGCAGAAGTGACTGACCAGGACCGAGGGGCGGTGGGCAAGATGCCTCACACCGCTCTGTTACTAGTAGTTACCCGGAAACTTCCTACGCTGAGTGTGTGAGAGCAAGCAACCACGTGTGAGAGCGACACGATGCCATGGATGCAGAAAGCTTGCCTTCATTAGCTCAGGTAAAACCAAGACAAGGAGTGGGGGGGGAGCGAGAGAGACTTAGCATCCGGTGAGCGTGCACTCGCCACGGGCATCACACCTAGGCGAGCACACACCGCCACCCGGGGGTCCAGCCTGACCGCTCGGCATAAAACCGAGATAGCGGCTGCTCACCAGTGCACGGGTGAACCCGGCACGGTGGCCCCTTAAGGATCAGCACTCGGGAAATACAGCTCCCCCAGAAAACAGTCAAGGCAAGCAACATGATGCAGGGCACGGCAGTGAGAAATGTACGGGCCCTAGCATCTACCGCATCTCAGAGTCAAAGAGAATCAAAGAGGATCAGACAATGGCCATATGTGTGTCAAGAGTTGTCCCTGGGTCCAGCAGCAGCAGCAGCAGCACAAGAACGCTCATGGCTCCTGCCAGGGCTGACACGCATGTAGCTTTCCGAGGTAGAGCCATTGTCAGTCAATCTGTACAGGTGTGTGCAAGGTATGTGGAGGCAAGAGGGCACAGAGTTGTCAGTGGCCAACGAAGTTCAACAATAACCACTGGTTGACTGGGCCACCCTCAAGCTAGAAATGATGTTGCGCTAGTCTGGATAGACTGTTTCAAGCTGCCTCACAGACTTGGTGTGAAGCGTGTGGCCTGATGCGCCCAGACTTTACGCCTGAGCAGTGCTGGTTGCTCATATGTGACAGGGAACACTCGCACTCGAAAGTTGGTGCCAGAAATGCAGTTGGAAGTCAGTAGTGACTAAGTAGACAGCAAGAATGAAGTGTGGTGTGAGACCCATCCCTTAACCTCTGTAAGGCTTGTTACTCACTCTAACAGCCAATCAGGAAAACACCTTTCTTTGGTCTGTGGGACATCACCAAACCTGGGTATCGTCCGTTTTTCCTGAAAATTGGACCATACCAAAATTTGCACGTTGCGAACGCAATCCCACATTCAGAATCACAGAGAGTTATTGTTGCCTAAAAGTAGGCAGACTTCATGCAACAAAGAGCAGGGGTCCATCACTATCCGTGGCATGAGTGTCGGTGGCTGCCGTCGATGGAGCTGGGCTCCCTGTTACCAAGTGGGACAATCCACACAAGGAGGCGGGAGCCATGTCCTTCAAAACAGTGCTACGTCCCTTCCTTCACTCAGCGCCCGCCGTCGTCAACAGCCATGAAGTCAGTCATCTGCAGGAGCATGTACACTAGCCGAGAGGTCACAACACAAGTTAAGTGAGACAGTGCACACAGAAATGACCACACTCCCCACTGACCCGTGAGCATCAGTGTACATGCACGTGCAAAGGCCATACATTGAAAGTGCACAACACAAGTGACGATCCCCCATGCTCTCACGCCCCCATAGTCCAGCAAGTCCACACAGGCGTGAAGATGAGCACAGGAAGAGTGAGGGAATACATGAGGCAGAACAGGGTAAGGGAGCTCACATACATAAGACAATACACTCACCGATGTAGACCAGCCAAACTAACAGCCTTTTTGAATGATGCAGGCTTGGCGGTCATGGTCAAGAAGTTAATTAGCTGTCGCACAGTCCTGACCCACACAATCCGGATGGTTCCCTCATGCAACAAAGTGTGCAAGAAGTGTTACTCAACATTGATGTGTTTTGTGCACGTTTGATGAATACCATCATTGTCCACATTGGCGATGACACTCTCATTGTGACGGTGCAATGTGATGTGCGACGCAGGCTGACGAAACTCACACAACACACAACGGAGCCGCACACCCTCACATGCACCAACGCCCAATGCCATGAACTCTACCTTTGGAGCACTGTGTGTGATGCACCCCTATTTGCCACTATGCCATGAGACTGTTGTTCCGTCAACAAGGAAGACCCATCTTGTACGGCTCTTGACATTTGCGCATCCAGCCTAGTCAGCATATGTGTAGCCTTCAGCGAATACAGAGGAATGGTGGCAGAATGGTCGTCCACAACAGGGGGTGGAGAAAACGTATGGCACCATGCAAATCGATGCATCTAAGTGAAACTGGTGTGGAGACTAAGAGGACTGAGCCGGTAGGGTCACGACAAAGACAATGTCTGACCGTATGGTGATGGTGGCGAGGAACATGAGTGACCTAATGACACGAAGAAAGGTAGTCCCGTCCTCACTCGCACCCAGTGTGTTAGCATCAGGGGCTTTTAGCTTCATCTGGTGGTTTTGGGTTATGGGAGTGGATGCACTAGGTATGCTGGGCAAGAGGTTCGCAAAGTGCTGAGCCATTGTCAGCACGTAGGCTGCCTGATGCACAAGGACAATGCCGTGGGCACGGTCGAGCCCGATCTCCATGCCCAAAAACACCAGTGCAGGTCCAAGATCTTTCACCCTGTATGTGGAATGTACAAAATCTTTCACTCGTTGGTAAGCTACGAGGTCAGGCGACGCGGTGAGTAGATCACCCACAGTGACAAGGGTGGTATCCATTAGGGTGGAGGAGAGAGCTGGATGTGCAGTGATGCGCATCAAGCCAGCCTTCAAGAGGGTGTGGCTGATCTCAACGTTCTATCACTTAGGCGACTGTTTGAGGTCATAGAGGGCCTTCCGTAGTCGCCAGACATAACCAGTGCCATCATTAAAACCTGGGGGCTGGACCATGTGGAGCTTCTCACCATTGAGGGCACCATGCAAGAAGGCATTGCTCGCATCCATTTAGTGGAGCTCCCAGCCATACTATGCGACCATGCAAAAGAGCGCATGAATGGTGGTGAAACGGCCAACCGGCACAAAACCCACGTCAAAGTTCACTCCTGGTACCTGTGCAAAGCCTTTGGCAATTAGCCGGGCTTTGTACTTGTGCCGTTCAGTTTCCATTTGTGACAGAAAGCCCACTTGGCCCCAATGGCTTTGCGGCCCGAAAGTCCTTCGCGACACCCTCCATCCATCCCACTAGCCTTTGGCCCTTGGCCTCGCCATCAGTGTTTTCTAGTCTAGTTCTGCTCTCTTCTACTTTGTGATTGTTGACAAGTGTCAATGCGCGATTAGGTCCTCATTCTCTGGTTACGTGGCTGCTTCCTTTGGTGCCAGTGGCCTCTCCTTGCTTCTTCTTGAGCCCATAACTATGTGCTCGGCTCGAGAGGTGGCTGACGTTGCTCTATGGGAGAAATCTATGCAGAAGGATCTTGATGTCCTGAAGGAACACGATGGCTTAAAAATGGTTGACCTACCTCATGAACGTAATGTGGTCTCAACTTGTTGGATCTTGAAGTGCTAGCCGAAGCCAAATGGCTCATTGGATTGCTACAGGGCACGTCTGACGGTTAAGGGTTTTGCTCAATTTCCTAGGGTTGATTTTGACCAGACCTTCATTAGCCGCATGCCGAAGGTCCAACTGAAGCCGACGCCTATCAGCTTGAGCTTCATGGAGTGCTTCCTGCAGTACCTTGACAGTCTTGCTTTTCTCTAGCATGGTATGATTGCAGTTGTATGGATGCAAGAACGTGAGGGATACACAGCCGAAAAGAGTTTACTACCACACTAGTGGTAAAGCAGAACAGAGAAGAGGGATGGGACGGTAGCAACCACAAAGGAGGCAAGGAAGGACACTCATGCTACAACGACCACTATGAGGCACAACACTATGGTCGCGATGGCAACTGCCACTGCTGTAGTTGCGGATGAAAAAAAAATGCCTGTTGCAGTGTGGTGTGTAAGAGTGCGAGGCTATCCTGAGGTGGTGAGAACTCCAGCTGTTGTGGACGTGCAGATGGAGTTGACCGCCCCTAAGGTAGTATTCTGCTGTCGTGGCAGCAACTTTTGCAACTGCACGTGATGGTGCAACAACTTGCACAGCAATGCTAGCAGCCACTGGTGCCAATAGAGACTGAGAGGTAGGTGCCTCTGTGTAGGCAGAGGAGGCCCTCCCGACGGCGATGCCTGTGGAAGCCTTGCTGGCTCTGGCAGTAGCAGAGACCGTGGCAGCAGCACCTGCTGTTTTACTAAGGACTGCTCTGGCAAGGATGAGAGATTCAGCGCATGCTGTTAGAAGTGGAATGTGTCAAGGTCACTCTGACTCACTGGCTGCACTTGATGGAAAGTCAGAGTTGCTATCAGGATTTGGTTGTTGATCAAACGGACGCATACTTGGAGGAGATCCTGGGAGAGAATCAGCTGTGTGCAGCAGAGAGTTGAACTCACTGTCTCGTGCCTCCTCTACGCGGCGGACGCCCCCATGCGAGTGACAAGGCGAAAGCCTCTATGCCAAGAGGGGTTCGTCAGTGTTTTCTTGGTCCGGCCACACCCGCTGATAGTGGGATAGGGGTGCCTCAGTGTGGCTACGTTCAGTGGCTTGTGAAGCTGCTCCCTTGGGGTCAAGATGGAGGTTAGAGAGTTGGTCGATGTTCCTCACCTCCACCATCAGGTTAGAAGGCCTGGAATGGGCTAGGGACTATGATGCATGGGATCCAGGCAGTAGAAGGGTTGGAGCTATTGAGCCACCTGTGTGGTGATTCCGCCGGCAAGGACGTGAATAGTTCTATTCGTGCTGCTGCTAATGGATCAAAGGACCCAATATAAGGGGCAAAGTGAAGCAAGTGCGGTATCTCCAGAGGAATGAGACTGACGGCCGTAGTATCACACAACATTGTTGCTGGCACCCCGGAAGGTGTAAGTCTGACAAGAGAGTCGGCATTGGACTTCAGGGCACTAGACTTGCAGAAGAGTAAGGAAACGCAGTCCGGAAGGCGGAAGATGAGCATACATTGAGAGATGATGAGGATGGCCATGAAGCAGTTAGCGTTGTGGCTGGTGCCTTGGGCAAAGCTGTGCTGGAACGGGCTGCGATGCAAGACACATCAAGACACACCGAGAAAGGTACAGGGGCATCCGCGGGGGGCGAGCTTGCCACCCTGCTATGGGGTGGGCAGCCACACAACGGTGATGCAGCCCCAGACGCGAGTCGGGTGGAGGTCAGCACGCCGGCCGCACCAATGCTGATAGGGCGTGGACTGGCGGGGAAGGGGACCGTGGGAAACCCGGTTCCAGAGCCAGGTCATGTAGGCCATGGCTTCAAAATAGAAGCCATCGGAGAGACCGGACTCGACCCGCATGGTGCGGACGGCGTCGGCCATGGTACGGTTCCACCGCTCGGAGACGTCGTTCTGGGCGGGTGTGTAGGGCGCAGACGTCTCATGGCAGATACCGCGGGAGGCGAGAAACTTTGTGGCCTCACCCAGGTACTCGCCACCGCGATCGGAGCGAAAGCGGCGAAGGGGGTGACCACACTCGCGCTCCGCGAGGACAAGCCAGTCCTGAATGGTACGGGCCACATCGCTCTTCTGCCTGAGGCAGGAGACCCAATGGTAGCGAGAGTAGTCGTCCGTAAGGGTGAGGACATAGCGGCCATGCTCACCGACGGACTCGGTGGGGAGAGGGCCCATGACGTCTGAGTGGACAAGGTCAAGGGGGGCAGACGCACGGGAGGAGGATAGTGGGTACGTGGACCGGTGCATCTTCCCCTGAGCACAGTCAATGCACTCAGTGGGGCACGGGAGAGGGAAAGTCTCCGGATCAAGGCCCTTGGCCGGCTGGGTGCGGAGCATGCTCTCTACTACGGCAGAGTGAACGTGGCAAAGGCGGCGGTGCAAGAGGCGGGTGTGCTGAGGAGAAAGCATGCTGGTAACTAACACATGACTGGTCGCAGCCGACGGGGAGGAGACGGGAGGGGAGGAGGAGAGGCGGGGAACGTGCCACAAGTTGCCACAGGCGGTGGCGTGCAGGACGACAAGACCCGACGGACGCAACGACACAGTGCCAACACCACGTGAGTGCACAACGTCCATTCTCATGCGGTCAAGGGCAGTCACGGACAGGAGGCTGAGCTAGAGACCAGGAACGAAGAGAACATCGGTCAGAAAGACGTCACCGGCCGGACCACGGAAACGAACGACGCCTACCCCACGGACAGGCAACACCTGTCCGGAGCCCGTCCGGACACCGGAGACATCGCCGACGGGACCGAGCATACTGAAGGCCTCGCGAGAGGCCGTCATGTGATGCGTGGCCCCGGAGTCGATGATCCAGGTCTCAACAGGGTCCTGGACAGGGGTCGCCAGATCAGTCACGGTCACATGGCAGCAAGCGAGGGACGCCGACACGGTGGAAGGAGGCGCGAAACGAGACTGTCAGTCGTCAAGCCGTGCAATGTCATCAAGGAGTGGGGTGGGGGAGATCACGGGAGATGACGAGACAAACGAGGCAACGGGACACGACCGCAGCTCAGTCTCAGTCATGCAAGGATGGGCCAGAGGGAAGGAGGTGACGCAACTCGCACTTCCCTTGGGAGGAGGGCAAGGGAGGCCAAGCTGGAGTGCGATGAACTGCTCCAGCTGACGCTCTCGGGGTGACGGCCCAGGAGTGGAGACGGAATGCAGAGTGACGGTGCCAGAACCCGGGTAGTAGGAGGGCTGAGACGGCGAAGGAAGCGGAGGTGCCGACGGCTCAGGGTAGTACTGTTGCGGTGCGGGTGTCTACAGGACAGGCGGAGCTGTCGGAGTGGCAAAGCTGCTGGACGAGGTCAGAGTGGCAGGACCAGCAGCAGCGACGGCGGCAGAGGTGAGGCGGCGCTCCCGCTGGCGTTGCATGGTGGCGATGACGCGGGCCTCGTCCGTCGGGAGAGGGTACGTGTGCCACCCGTGCCCGGGCTGGCCACAATTGTGGCTGACCGATCCGCTACCGCTGGAACCGGTCGATGAATGATGCTGCTGCTGTTGCGATGGACCCTTGCCCTTCTTGTTTCGGCTTTTCTTCTTCTTCCTGGAGGGCGATGGGGTAGCTGCGACGGGGGAGGCAACGACCACGGAGGCAACGGCAGGGGCGGCGACGGCAGGGGATGCAAGGGCCTCCGCGCGATGGAGCTGGGACTCCTGGCGAGCTTCCTCAATGCGGAGGAAGAGCTCATATGCCCAGGGCATGAGAGTGCCCTGGGCCTCCATGGTCGA